>CM059586.1:111720000-111740000 GCA_030407085.1 Trichopria drosophilae
AAAGGCGATTTGAAATTTTGCAGAATTGCACTAGTAAGTAGTAAAAATTTTGAGCCTCTCTTTATTGCAAACCCTCTTTCACGTGCATTTTTAAGAAGACATTCATTTTGCGCACACGTGTGGGTAAAATAAAAATTTTACGCACACGTATGCGTAAAACGCTATTTATGTACGTCTTTTCGGTGCGTAAAGTAAACTTGTGCGTAAAGTAAACTTTAAGCACGAAAAAGCCGTACGTAAACAATATTTCGGCACACGTGTGTGTGTGTAAAGTTCTTTACGCATACGCCCTTGTATTGAAAACTACTATTTACGCACTAAAAACGATGCGTAAAATCGAATTTTACGCACCCGTGTGTCGAAAACAAATAATTAAAACTAATAATTAACATTAAAAAGAACAATTAAAAATGTTCACATAAATTGGAAATATATTTTAATAACTTAAAATATATTTCTAATGTCTATACCTAGTATTTTTCACTCAGATAAAACATTTAAGAAAAATTAATATAAATAGTTGATACAAAATTCCTTTTTTCATTAATAACTTTTGTTAAACTCATGCTACAACTTCCGTTCAAGTTTGTACTAATTATTGTCATCTTATTGTAACACATTTTGCGTCAACATAAAAAGCATACATGTCATAACAATAGTTTATAAGTTTCTTACAAAAATTGTACAATTTTCACACCACAAAAAATGTCACCTCACTTTTCCGACTCGACTGCACTTTTATGGCCAAGGCATCGAGCATAAAAAGAGCTCCTTTCAGCACCGCCACGACTCTGCCTGAAACCTCTGAATCTACAACCTTCCTAAAAAAACCCTTCCTAGCGATTGCAAGCGGTTCGTCCAGCTTCTCGCTTATACCAACTCATCTCTTGTCCTAAACAAGGTATTCGGTCTGAACGTCCGAATATCTTTTTCCAAAATTCCCACATTTCGTGACGAGAGCGACTCGTTTCGCTTCGCACGATTCCTTTTCCGATATTTCCGTCTGAACGTCGGAATATCTTCCTCCTCATTTCTTCTCCCCTTCGGTCTGAACGTCCGAAGTCTTCCTCAACCCTAAAACCAAATCAAAGGTAACGGCGAGCAGTTTTTGGTTCCCAATTCGTGTTGGGAACCCTAAGTTTAACGTCGGGTCGCCGCGTAAACTGTTAACCCTGAGTTTAACGTCGGGTCGCCGCGTAAATTGTTCTTACTGGGATCACGGTGCCGATTCGAGGTGACTATTTGAGCGAGGAACTACGGTTTTTGTGAAAAGCATGTGTAACAATTTAAAAATTGACTATGGAGGGGGCAGGGTGGCCAAAAATTCCCCAAAAATGTCATAGAGTTTATGGATAAGCCTTTATTCTGCAACTTATGATATGTTTACAGCATTGCATAGAAATAAATCAATAATAATGTCAATACCTGACTAAAAAGGGTTCTGTTGAATACTAAAAATTATTCTACACTGTAAAAAGAAAATGCATTAAATTTAATGAACATGTAAAGGAAGCAAATATCAAGCAGGTACATTAATCCTTTTTCATATTCATCCTGAAAATCTCAAACTAATGCATTGAACTTAATGCACATACATCAAAATTAATACACGTGCGGATTAAATTTAAGTCGCATGCGCAAAATATTCTTATATTCTTTTAGGACCAGACGGCAAAATTAATTTAAGGCAAACGTACCAATGGCTGGACACGTACCTATAACTGGACAACCTAATCAATTTTGACACTTGCTTAGAGACGAGTGTCTGATTGATTAAACTGTCCAGTTATAGGTACCATTTCTTGTATATCCAGCTACTGGTACGTTTACCTTATTTTTTTTTATTTAAATAATTTATTGAATTTGCACTTTACATTTACGCACTTTCTCAATTTCTACTTACCTGTTTAAAATTTAAAACGCTGGCATATAAATATAAAAAACGCATTCACCCCGGGGCGGGACTTGAACCTACGACCATTCGCTCGCAAAGCAGACTCGCTAACCACTACGCTACATGACATGTTATGAGAGTGAATTTCAGAACGTGTACAATAAAATCTTGGAATGTTCATTTTTACATCCAATAATTCAGTGATTACAAATAAATTTGCGCTAGGGAACAGACGTGGTTTAAATAGCATTATTTCTAAGACAGACTTCTGTAAAATTATCAGAGGACAGATATAGTGTTCATGTAAGCGTCAGCCCAAGCTATTATACCATAACTCATTATGGACGCAAATAGGGCATGGTAAATTCTTAATAATTGATTGTAATTTAGTAACTCTCTTAATTTTTTGAAAAGATAAGGCATATAACGTAATTTCTTTGTAATTGAATTTGTATGCTGATTCCATCGCAAGTGGCTATCAATAAATTATCACTCCTAAATATTTTATATTTTCGGTTCTAATTATATCTACTTTTCTATTTTCAAATTTTATTTCTACTTTCGAAAAGGTCGGTATACTATCAACATAACACCCAAAAGAAAGAAAAAACGTTTTATCCATATTAACCGCTAACGAGTTTGTAATAAATCAGCTTAAAATAATAGGCATATCTTTTCTTATAGTGTCTATGAGAGTGTCCCAAGTTTGGTGCTCAAAAATGATTACCGTGTCGTCCGCATAGGACAAGATTATGCCATTAATATTTATCTCAAAAATATCATTTAGATATATTGTAAAAAGGAGTGACCCTAATAACGGTCCTTGCGGAACTCCATACGTTATGTTCTGTGGATCACTTGTTTCATATCCTACTCGAACTCTTTGCGTTATATGAGAGAGGTACAGTGACCGGCATAATAAAGTGACCACATATGTATTATTTACAGCATATCTTAAAACTAAAGTTTTTAATGAAAAAGCATCCTAGTATCGTGTTTTCGAAAAGTTGATGGTCACCAAAGGGGTTTTTCACAGAAATTACAAGAACATTTGCTTTAATACGAAATTACAACTTAATTTAAGAAAACAAACATTTTCAAACGTGAAAAAAAGTGACCACTTTATAAATCCTGATTTATACAACAAGGAAAATTACATTTAGTACTTGGTATGGCCTCCTTTGGTCTGAATGACTGCCGCCAACCGTCTGGGCATACTTTCGACCAGATTATGTAGATGAGTGGGATCGATACTTTCCCAGGCTCGTTGTAGCGCGTGAAAATAATTATTTTTATTTGTGACTTGTTTGCCTGACAATGACAGTTTTATTCACATTTCTGTCCAAAATAGACCATACATTTGCGATAGGATTTAAATCCGGGGACTGCGGTGGCCAATCAAGCTGTTTTATACGATTGGAGGTAAAAAATTTCTTCGTCTTCTTCGCGGTATGCTTGGGATCGTTATCCTGTTGGAAAATGAAATTTGTCTCCAAGCCTAATTTGGTCAATGAAACTTTCAAATTCACACTTAAAATATCGATGTAAGTATCAGCCGTCATAATTCCATCGATTTTTACCAAATGACCCACGCCTTCCCAAGAAAAACATCCCCATACCATAATATTACCTCCGCCATGTTTTACAGTTTTCTGGAGATGTCGGTCTTGAAGCTCTTCGCCAGTTTTTCGCCACACAAAGATTTAATGTCGCATCAAAGGATTGTCACAAAAACTAAAATAATTTTTGCAATAACAAGAAATTTTAAGTTTACTTGAATAAAACAAGCATTCTCGTATACGACAAAATAAAATGACCAACCAACAATTTCTGGCGTCTTCGTTTAGTCTCGTTGTAAATACTCGATGTGTGATTCGAAAAATATAAACAAATGACGACCTATGACTAACAGCTGCTTAATTACATTCCGAATAAGGTGCATCAGTAATTGAAAATTAGTGAATATGACAGGGCGACAAATTTCTTATCAGATCCGTAATCTGATTATCAACGACTGTAAACGCGGTGTTTCCCAGCGGAAGATTGCTCAGAAATATGAAGTTAGCAAAAGTGCAATCCAGAAACTGTATAAGAAGTTTTTGATTACCGGAACAGTGGCTGATCAGTCTGGAAGAGGTAGAACGCGGGTCACAACTTGGCGTGATGATGCAAATATCATACGAGTGGTGAAGAAAGATCCATGTTCAACTATCAGGAATATTCGTCAATCTCTTCAGCTATCCATTTCCGACCGAACAGTGCGTAGGAGACTGCGGGAAGCAAATCTACAACGCCGTTTCGCACGTAAGCGCCCCTTGATTAATAAAAGAAACAAGAAAGAGCGACTTGAATTTGCCAAAAAGTATGCAAATAAACCCGTAGAGTTCTGGAAATAAGTAGCTACAGCTACTTCATTTGTATCGCCACAAAGATTGCCTCCAACACCTGCTGCAGCAAAATTTCATTTTTTAGGGTGTATTTACAAATTATGACGTGGATAACCTCGCATCAATCATTAAAGATAGAAGCCTGGGGATGGCATTTTCATGGGAATAAATATATTCCCATCAAGACTGATGAACAACCTGTTCCAGACAACTTAATAAAAATGATAAGATGTGCATGTAAAAAAGCCTGCGATAACTTCAGATGTACATGCAGATGTTTTCGATACTGAGGATTAAGTAATTTAGTAAACAGAGCTTTTTTTTATTTCCGTAAAAAAAATAATAAAAACAGGACAAAACAACAACAAAAAAATGAACAAAAAACCAGAAAAACAAAAAAAAAAAACAAGAAAACCTAAAAAAGATACAAAAAAAAACCGACAAAAAAAAGGAATGAACGGCCAAGCAACCTCCACGTGGCTCATTTTGGAAACAGATGTCGCGGATATCTAATGCTGACCCAATAGCACTGTTGGGTAAAAGGAAAGAAAAACAGGTTTTCTACAAATTTATGTAGATAACCGGTAGTTTACGTCGAAAACATAGAAAACATGTAGTCTACATGAAAATGGTAGAATACTGAAACATGCTCGAAAACATAACCTATTCAAATGTTTATGTTTTATGGGTTTCGTTAAATTGTTTTTTTTTTTATCCATTATAAACGAAAAAGAATTTTTCCTGAATTCAAGATGCCAAGGTATTTGAAATCTTAAAAGAAAAGATTAAGGTGGTTAGACCCCAGATTATGATATGTTGAAGAAAAACTCTCGTAAAAAATAATTTATAATATTTGTGAAATAAATTTTATTAATTTCTAAAATCACAAAAGCATTTTTCAAAAACAAGATAACCTCCTTAATGGTGACATTAGCGAGGTTTTGTAAAGTAGTTTTTATATAATATTTAAATCATTTGAAACTAATATTTTACGGATACCTTGTATCTTTTTGGATTTTTCAGTCTTCAGTTTAATTTTTAACTAAAAAAATTACACATATAATTGCGCCAAATAAATTTAAAAGTTTGATGTAGACTACCTCCATTTGTGTAGAAAACAGAAGATGTAGTCTACGCAATATTCGACACGTAGAAAACTGAAGTAGTTTACCTCCCAGTAAACTAACAACCCAACACTGTCCAATAGTAAAATAATACACTTAATTTTTTTATCTGTGGGGTAAAAAATAATTTCTTGGCACGCGTAATTAATTTTATATAAAGTATTATTAATTACTATGGATCGGTGTTTCGTCCCAGGTCTGCTCACGGACTGGTCAGTTGGGCTATGTGAGCAGACCCTGCCCAATACACGAAACTTATCGTAAATATATATATATATAATAAAATAAAGGATACTATTCACACCCATCCCTACCGCGACGCGCAAAACCGGAACCGCCACCGATCCTTGGTGATCTTCGCGACACAAACAAACTGATATTGATCAACCGAGTTGATATTTATACGATTGTCATGCAGGTTTGTAAACAAGCATAATAAACATAAGGGTCATTCCACGTCAGACATATCACGATTTGCAAGGGGTCTTCGGATTTTTTCGAAACTCGGTATAATTATACCTCCATATGAAAGATAAATTATTCCCAAAGGATTTTTCAAAATTTTCAAAATTACGCGGACAACGGGGTGATGAATTTGAAATCGAATTATTTTTCAAACCATTGTAACTCTGGAAGGGGTATTTCGATTTTTATGAACGAAAAATGATATTAAAGCTAAAAACATATAATTTCGAAATAAAACGAATAAATAAACAAAATTTTTCAATTTGGCCAAAAAAAATGCAAAACAAATTTTTGAACCAATTTTTTTCAACCTTATACCCTTTTTATTTTTTTCTAATATATATGTGGTGATTACTTATGATTTCACCTTCAATTTAAAAAAAAAATTGATGGAGACTTTCGTAGAACTCGAGATAACGGGTTTTGAATGAGCGGACGGGACGCGGCCGCACCGTGCGCCTTATCACGTCGTCGCGTATCGCTCTTAGAGGCCCTGAGGTATCACGTTTTTAACCCTTTAAGGGGCGGTGGCACAAATATGTACCACCTTTTCTATCAAAGTTTTTTTAATATTTCATATATATATTTTTTAATTTTATGTGAATGTATCTGTACTTTTTTGACTGTTGGGAGTATAAATTATTAGAATTTAATGAAAAATTGCAATAATTTATTTATTTACATGTACATTATAAACAATTAACTTGAAAAAACGCGTATTTTTTAGAAAAAAATCGTTTTCTCCGAAACATAGACAGCTGGGACTGTGGAATTTTTTCCACACATTCTTCATACGTAGTTTTATAAGATATATTTTTTCAGAATTTTTTATTTTGAATTTTGAAAACAACAAATTTTCAGAATATGACGGCGGACGTCGAAATCTTTGGTTTTCACTCTATTTAGGCACAAGCGAGCCCGAAAGATAAAAAGCGGAAGAATCGTAGACGGCCGGACAGTAGCCAGTTCTTTCCAGAGAGTACTCAGTACTCTCTGCTTCTTTCCGTGCTGTGCAACACATTTCGGGAGTAGCCGAATGCGGGGAACGCGTTATACGCTAACAATAAGACGTGATAAAGCGCACGGTGCGGCCGCGGACCGTCCGCTCATTCAAAACCCGTTATCTCGAGTTCTACGAAAGTCTCCATCAATATTTTTCTTTTAAATTAAAGGTGAAATCATAAGGATTCACCACATACATATTAAAAAAAAATAAAAAGGGTATAAGTTTGAAAAAAACTGGTTAAAAAATTTGTTTTGCATTTTTTTTGGGCCAAATTGAAAAATTTTTTTATTTATTCATTTTATTTCGAAATTATATGTTTTAAGCTTTAATATCATGTTTCGTTCATAAAAATCGAATTACGCGTTCCAAAGTTATGATGGTTTGAAAAATAATTCGATTTCAAATTCATCACCCCGTTGTACGCGTAATTTTGAAAATTTTCAAAACTCCTTTGGGCATAATTTCTTTCATTTGGAGGTATAATTATACCGAGTCTCGAAAAAATCCGAAGAGCCCTTGCAAATCATGATATTTCTGACGTGGAATGACCCATAAAGAAAACAATTGAAAGATTCCTTCCATATCTCTTATTTCTCTTTATATTCCTCTAAAATACCGCCACATCTGATATCAAAACACACCGTTACACAACATAACCCACTTTTTAAAAAAATATGACCTAAAAAGGGGATATTGTGAGCGTTAGCATTTTAGCGTCAAAAATATATCAGAAATTACATATACACTTTACAAAAAACAGAATAATAAGGCTCAATTTGACCAACATTGTAATTCAAGTAAAGTAAGTCAAGTAAAGTAAGTAAAATAAGTTTGGAGGCAATCTTTGTGGCGATTCAAATGAAGTAACTTTAGATACTTGTGTCACAATGAGCCTATGTTTTAATGATGCAAGCGATCTTGCTTAGCGGAACTATTGAGAATAAGGTACCTAAAAATCGAGAGAAAAAATTCCGGATTAGTAGTGGGGGAACAGCTCGCTCCAAAAACTGGGGAAGCGGAACTATTGAGAGGGTTGACTGTATAAAATGTCTGTTTGTCCGATATAACCTCACTTTTCATAGAAATATGACCTAAAAACGGGGTATTGTGAGCGTTAGCATTTTAGCGTGAAAAATATATCGGAAATTAGATATATACTTTACAAAAAACAGAATAATAAGGCTCGTTTTGACCAACATTGTAATAAGTTGCAACTTTCTAAGCCGTTATCTCAAAAATGGCGACAGATAGAGAAAATATCATTCTTACCTTTTTTATAGATTTTTTTATTTCCTACAACTTTTGTTTCACATATTTTGCGCTGTAATACGTCGTTAAAAAGTTACAGCCATTTTTAAATAAAATTAGGCATATTTTGTAAAAAAAAAAGCTTTCCACCACTCCGATTTTCGGCGATTTCGGATATGTTTTTAACTCATTTTTTTTCGTAATTATCACGAAAAAATCGGTCCTGTTGCAATTTGTTCCGGGTCAAACCGTTCGTTGCTTGGACTAAGAAGTGTACTAAGGACTCATTTAAAAATGGGCTTATGGCCTTTAATACAAAACTAGTAACATTATCAGGCCCTGGGATTTTTTATATCTAGATTCGCAACTACATATGTTGGCTATCTTTCCGATACTTACAGGATTTAGATACAAGGATTTCGCTACGTTATTAGTTGTTGATGTACCCTTGGCTTTCCTGTGGAATCGTTTTGAGAATGTCTCCCCCACACTCGAATAAAACTGGTTAAAGGTGTTTGCAATCTCGTGAAGATTTCCAGTATCTTTTCCTTGCGTGGTTCGGATAAGTCTCGGATGGTGTTCATTGTCTTTTGATTTTCGATGTAAAATTTCGTTAACTACAGTCCACAATTTTTCAGGCTTATTTAGTTTCATAGTCATATTTTTGTAATAATCTCTTTTAACATTGTCTAGTACATTATTTAATTTATTTCTGTATTTTTTAAACGTTTCCCAATTGGCAGGTGTTTTCTTAGATGTTATCGCTTGTCTATATAATTTATCTCTTACATGAATCGATTTAATAAGCACTTTGGTTATTCACTCCTTTTTATGTATACTCCTAATTTTGACCGCATATGTGGTATTTTGATTATTAGTTCTTGAATTGAATTAATGATCATCTCTGTGCATTTATCGACGTCTCTACAGCACATTATAGCATTCTAATTATGATTTGAAGTTGGTCGCTGAAGTTTTCTATAGTTTACACACTTTTTGATTTTAGATATTGTAACAGTGTTCTTTTTATGTCACCTTTTACAAATACCGTTGAGAAAATGATCTAAGCGTGATGGTTGAAGTGGATCTGTTTTATTTAACGATTTATTCATTCATAATTATTTTTAAATAATACCTCCTGATGAAATGACGTACTCAAATCCATGTCCGAATCTTATATTTGAAATTAATTAGTTGATTTATTTCTGTTATGCTTCTGATGTTCGAGTCGGTAAGGTAGGATGCTGTACCGCTGGACGAGATGTCACTTGCGTTTGACAGAACTTCAAAATCTTATTATTGTTCCTATTTGCTATAATACTATATTCGTTACCGCTATTCAACCTGACTGCAATAATATTTCGTCATTAGCAACGCAATCATCAAAATTTTACAAAATCTGATCGACCACAACGATGCTGCAAGGAGTTGTGTTATCAACACGTCTATGTCACTTCTAAGGCGTCGAAGTTGTCCTCTCGATTCCAAATTGTCGTCCTGTATCGATATTTACCGGTTTCAATAGCCGAATAATTTAAATCTTCTGGAGGTTTGATAGCGTCGGTGTTCGGGCGGTAAAGCAGAGCGCGTAGATACCGAATATATAATCTGTACTGATCAGTCTTCGTTCAACGATCCGGTAAATTAAATTTCGATTTTCTCTAACGTAAATTCCTACCGATTCGTACCGTTACGATTTATTGTCCGTTACGCGAAATAATATCCTCCAATAAATTATTTAATTGATTGATTGGAGAGAATACCGATTCCTCGTATTA
This sequence comes from Trichopria drosophilae, assembly GCA_030407085.1. Taxonomy (NCBI): domain Eukaryota; kingdom Metazoa; phylum Arthropoda; class Insecta; order Hymenoptera; family Diapriidae; genus Trichopria; species Trichopria drosophilae. The sequence continues at coordinate 111,729,903 of CM059586.1, forward strand.
AATTCGTTTTTAATAAATAGTAGCGAATGTCTTACCGCTACTTAGTCAAAGTAATTCGAACTCAAATTCCGGTGTTTTGTGCCAAAAGATGAGGTTACCGACAACCGAATACATCTTATAAGGACGGATTTTAGTACGATAGTCAACAAAGCTGTAAGTCCTTCAAGTATTAATTTGATCCCAAAATTGGTTCATCTATTTTATTGAATAATTTATATCTAAACTTCTAATTAAGAATTACTTTGTATTATTTATTTTACCTTTCCTTTATTCTTGCTATTTTTGTGGAATAATGTTACTCGAAGTAACATTTTGTTATTCACTTTCATTAAACATACAATTTACTTTTAGATACCGGATGTAAAAATTCCCGAAGGTAACGGTCATGTTTTATACAACAATTCCGTTATAACATATAATGTACACCATCTTTAGTGTTTATTTCTTCACTGTTTCTATTTATCAAGAGGATCAGTCGCTCCTCGCGCCAAGTTCTTACTGCGTGCAGCGAGCGCTACTCCTTTACCACACACATGGCGTTAGTGCATGTGCATTCAATGTACTCTTCGCTTCTGTACTTTTCTGAGTAACATTTCAGAGTTGTTAGTATGCCTAATATTTTTTATTTTTTGTTTATCTTTCATTTAGGCCTAGTTCGATTAAAATTGATATTTAGTTCCTGAGATATGAATATTCAATTTTACCAATCCCAAGATTTCACGAACGAAAATTCTTCATCTGACCATTGAATCATGCGATTGCACCTTTGATGTATCCAAAGAGAAAGGTGCGATACTAGTGCAACCTATCATGCATATGCACACGTATGTACACTGATACAAGCATGTGTTACATTGAGCACATGTGTATATAGTAACCATTAGAGAGTTTAAAAACGGACGACTTCTCCGTTCCCGAACACTCGATTTTCGAATTGCGATCAACGGAGATCGTTATACGGCCGGCCGGTCATTCGTGAACATTTTGAGTTCTTTCATGACATTTGGTCGGTCATATGGGATTCATATTTTTAAACATTTATACCACAAATTCATGATGAAGGACCTCAAAATACATATTTCTCTTTTGGATTCAAATGAATTGTTCTGGATCAATATGAATTGTATTTCAGGACTCCGGATATCCAGTAAACCATTTCTCGATTCAAAAGAATTTAAAACGTTTTAGGGGCTGTACTTAAATTACGTAACGCAATTTTTTGGTATTCTGGACCCCCTCCCCCCCCCCCCCGTAACGCTATTTGCCAAACCCTTAGCAATGGGTGTAACGCAGGCCTGACCCCCCCCCCCCCCTTGGCGTTACGTAATTTAAGTACAGCCCCTTAGACAAATTCCAAATTCAATCTATTTGAATCGATTTGTATCAAATCCTTTTTTGATAGTTGGATATGGCACAAACAATATTAAACAATGCAAACACTTATTTCTCATCAAATAAATTTTGGTTTTAATTTCAAAATGTTCAAAGTTTGAAATTTTTAAGAAAATTAAAAATCTAAGATCTCAATTTAAGTCTAGATATTTATATAACCAAACATGCAATTTAATTTCATAACTCTGGACATAATAAAGACATAAATAAAGGGCCTCTAACAATTCTTAATTACCACGAAATGAATACCTGAAAATATTTTGTTACGTATTCGGTATTAATCAGCAGAATTAAAAGTATAAAATATTTTATATTAGAGAATGGGTTGAAACATTTGTAGATAATGTACGCTTTTATTTTGTTTATCATTTTTTATTTTCTGAATTACATGCACTATTTTTTATGCAATTTTATAATAACTTAGAAATTAGTCTCGAGACTTATGCGTTTCTAATATTATTTTTATACGATTTTCCAATAATCGTTCAAAGTAATTGTTACTAATATATTCTCTTTTTAACAATAAGAGATTACAAGTTGTTCTAATAGAACTCAGTTTTTTTTTGTATTGTAAATGGCTTCCAGAGTTAAACAGGCACACAAAGTTTACAAAATACTTATTCGCACAATGGGTTCGCTTTTCATCTAATATCTCATATACATTGACTAGAATATTCGTAAATATAAAAAGGTAGAAAAATCCTATTTTAGTGTATAACGGCGTGATTTGTATATGTTTTACGACGTTGGTTAAAATTAAAAGTATTGTAAAATATGAGCACTTAATTACAAAATTTGTACCTAATCAACTTTCGCCATATCAATTATTTGAAACTCTCTTCCTCCTTTTTTAACGCACTCACGAGGAGCAATGAGAGGATAGCCTGTATGACCTGAAATGGAAAATTGAAATATTAAGTTTCGTTTGTAGTCGAATTACTTGAGGAAAATTTTAAATAAATTTTCTTCTTTAGACGAGACTAATTCTAGTATAATTTGTTTTCTAAGTACAACTAAACTTTTAGTACTTAATCTAGATACTCAAAATCATCAATACTTACATGTGTCAAGCATAACATAAGCCCCAAGCCTCCAATCCAACTAGTTCGACTTTCTAGATACCAAGTGACACCTTCGTCACAACCATATGGGAAGACATTTCCTGTTAGGGAATCCCGGCATTCGGCTGGTAGTTCTCTTCGATAAATCATATAATCACGAGGCCCTTTTGCTCCGCAGCATCCAATCTGCACAAATTCATTTCATATATGATTATTTATTTATTTTATATACTTTATAATGATAAAAATTGGCAAAATTTGTATATAATCGTGGAATGAAATTAAATTTGTTTCCATGCACACCACTTATATTAAGGAAAAAAACACCGATATTTTAAATATACAGAATCCTCTTGATGCAAAGTTTTTGTTTAACTTAGAACTACAAAAAATAATCTTTAAAAATATTGCAATTTGACCTACAAAATGTAAGAAATGTATTCTCAAGAAGGAATGCAAATAGTTCATATAGCTGATCTGCAATAAGTATCCAGGCACGTAATTTCAACAATTAGTGTATTGAATTACATTGTTCAGTTGGTTCATGAAATCTTTGGATATTTTGTCTCTTTATAAAGTAATTTTTGACACTTTGCACAGCAGTAAACTGTTTTCGGACATTCTAATTCCAAAATAAGTATGAGGCGAATAACGAAGAACCCGGTGTTAAACTTTTGAAACATTAGAAACCGAAAACAGAAAAGGTTATATTAGGGTTAGCTTCAAAATAAGGAGTTCTCAACGTGGAAACATCTCAAATAGGCTAAAATATCATAAAACGCAAATAATGTCTCTAATTTTTAGAGATTCATTATCGAAAACTGATATACTCAGACGTTTTTTGTGATTTTCCTGTTTTTACCTGTAAGATATGAGTTTCATTAATTTAAGTCGTAGGTAGAAGTAGACAAAGCCTAAATATTCTTTTTAATTTTTTTTAAATCAAAAAACATTTATTGACATTATTATGCCATTATGACCTCTAAATTTCTTGTAGCGAGAATTTCTCTCTTGTGAAGAGTCATATAAAAAATCAATCTAATAAGGGTGGGTTTAGTGAAATTGTACTCTAAAATTATCATTTTTAGTGGAATTTTAAATGTAATCATAAGTGTGGAAGAAAATATTTGCTTAATTGGAGCAAATATTTACTCTTTACTATATTCAAACAAATATTTATTTGGGTGTGAAAATTTTTCTCCAGTGCTTTTTCTTTCTTTTTGAAATAGAATAAATTAAAAATAATCAAATATTAATAATGTAATATTAGAAATAAAATAAAATTAAAAGTAATTTTATTTCTAAACGAATGTTTTTATATATTGCGCATATACTGTAAAAAAAAGTTGGAATTCAACTAAATAATTATTTTTCGAGTAAAATGATTTTGGTTTTATTTTTGAAAGCTACATTTCCTACGATTTTCAAGTCTGCTCGATCGTTCCTGGATGAAAAAAATTGCAAAAAACGATTATTTATACAGAAATTTTACAAAGAAAAATAAAAATGCCATGATTTTTAGGTCTTTTTTTTTATTTTTCACATTTTTCTCCACTGAAGCGGGTTTAAGATCATTAAAATGTTTACAAGAAAAGCGATCCTGGTTCTTGAACGTAAATAATATGCTAATACAATATTTTTAGAAGTAATGGTCGATTCAAAATGTCCGAGGCAGGATACAAATATAATAATTCTTTTAAATAGAGAACATAGAAAGTTTTTTTAGTTTCGCATTTATGTCTTTAAGGTCGGAATCTACGTACAATATTCGTAAGTATCTGACATATATTTTAAATTGTGAAAGAGATGCATGTCATAACGTTGCATGAGAGAGATACAATTTACATACGGTGGCCGTTACAGATCCGCCATTTTTAATTTATGAACTAAAAATTATTATAATCTTTGTACATAACCAGTCAATATTTATATCATCATTATAATACTAAACAAAATTTCTATGATCTCCATTCCAAGGAATTAATCAATCTGAATACATTTCTTTCGAAAGAAACCATTTTGAATCGGCCATTGCTTCTGAAAAATATTCTACTTCTATGTTACGCATATAATAACATTATTTATGTTGAACAATCGTGTTTACATATGCATTTCATCGATTACAACACGTTTCAGTAGAGAAAATCCCCAAAAATCATGGCATTATTATTTTATTATGCAAAATTTGTGTATACACAACAGTTTTTTAAAATTTCCTTTTCGGGAATCGATAAAGCACTTGAAAATATTAGGAAAGGCATCTTTCAAAAATTAAAAAAATCATTTTACTCGAGAAACTGAGCTGATACCGGCGTACTAGTTTTTCTAATTTTTTGCAAAATAAGTGTTAAATATTTACATGCCACTAAATAAATAAATAAATATTAAAGTTATAACAGAACTCCTATCTACGATTTATGATTTCGTAGAAACGAATTAAAATTGTTTATAAAATATCTTACCCCTCCTTGCACCGATTGTAGAATATAAGCGTCATGTTGAATGTGTGAGTTCCTTATTAATCCATACATTGAGTTTCTGACGAGTGGTTGTATTTTACTTCCATTGGTTGAGTAATCCATAAGAACAGCAGTTCCTGCTAAAGCTAATATGAAGCATATCGCTTGAAGACCAGCGTTCTAAAAAGATTACAATTAAGGTCAGATTTTAGTATTTTAAGATCAATACGATCTTCGATATGAAGATAAGTTATTTCTTATTACACTTCAAATATGTTTGGATTTTCCTACTAAATTTTTACGGAGAACCTGGAGAGATTTATGCGAAGACATAAAAAATGAGGAAAAAAAAGAATGTCTTACCTGCAAATTTAGTTCAGACAACTAAACGTGTAGTTGCCCAGTGGAACTAAATGTTTGTAGTAATTTTTACGCTGCATTTAGTTAAACTGACTAAAATGTAGTTAATCTGATGTTGATTTTGTTAGTTCAATAAAACGCAGCTTAAAAATGACTAAATATTTAATTCCCACTGGGCAACTACCCGTTTAGTTATCTGGACTAAATTGTTTTTCTGAGTAGGGATATTAAAGATGACTAGAATTATTACTGGCTATAATTTCGACATAGTTTGTAGCACCATCAAGTAAAAACTACACAATATTAAATCATATAACCTCAAACTTTAGTACATGATTTCAACTTTACTTAGAAAAAGTAAAATCAAAGTAAAAATCTGAGCTAAAATCATGACGATTGTCAAGTAGAGGTTACAGTCTCATTTACTAACCCTATAACGATCAAACAAGATATGCAAATTGTGCACGTTTGGCCGTTAAAATATAATATAAGTGATCTAAAATATAAGTTGTTTAAAATATAAGTGAAAAACGAATAATTCATATTTAGAACAATAATATATTAATATTATTAATTTCATTGTTTGGCCTACGTTAAGTTGGGTTAGATTAAGTCATCTTAGGTTATTAGTCATTAGTCTCGGTTAAATGAGGTTAAGTTAGGTTAGATTAGGTTAGGTAAGTTTAGGTTATATTCTTTGTTACATCGAGATTTTGATCCGTAATATTTTGTCAATGTATTATTATGTAATCTGAGAATTTGTCATTTGAAATGTGGACGTAAATAATGTAACAAAACGAACGAAACTTTTTTTGTAACAAGATTTATCACAATACTAAAAAAATTAGCTTCTAACTACGACTAACTTATAAACCGGAGTTCGTTACACTACCAAACAAGTTGGTAATGGCCACGAACATTTTGCTAAGACTTTAGAAAAATTAGTATGTACTAACTATTTGCTGTTAATCCTTAGTTGTCATTCGCTAACTCCGACTACTAAATTTAGCTTTCTAATTTCTAAAGGCTCATTTCTTTGTACGCTTTGCGATACAAAATTTGTATTCAGGAAAGTTCAAATAAGTTTCATTCACTAATTAAGATCACTAATATAAATTATGACAAGAAAATTTACATATTAGTAATAAAATAATTTCGTACCACACGCAGGGCATTGTAGTTTTCGATTAAAGATGCGGCACACCCATAAACAGCAATAACGATTACTAATACAGCTGCTGAGATTAAAATATACGGTCCCATGTAAAATTCGTATATTTTTAAAGCTTCAATTAATGATGACAGTTCGGTATCCGCACGTAACCATATTGCTAAAGCGAATACGGCTGCTCCGATTAGCTGCAATCACAAATTTTAATCCATTAGACAAATTACAGTAATTGATATTTTCAACTAATTAAATATTAAAAGTTATTCCAGTCTGTATTATTATTGTTTAATGAATACGATTGGACAACTCAGAAAATTATTTATGTTGCTTAGTTAATAAAATTTTATTTGTTGGTAGTGGCTTTTGGTAGTAATTGTATAAATGCATTTTAAAAAATTCAAAAAAATCAAAAGAATTCCTATAACAGTCAATATATTCCATACATATTTGAGATTTAATTAGTCGTTACTATCATCAGTCTTGCATCATAAATACATCGGAACGTGACTAAACTTAATTTCATCACTGCCCAAAAATGTATCACCCTAATATGTATACTATATAACATAATTTTATTTGTAATAAATAAAGTAATGATTTTTTTTTAATTTATCAACTTAAGGCTAAATTTACTATTACCGACGCTCTATTTTCATGTTTCAAGCAGAATGCACCATGAATTACTATTTTAATGCTATTTGAAGGTATTTCTTATGAATGTATAACAAATTTCGGCAAAATCGGTTCAAAAACGAGCGAGAATTTGCAAGAATAAATTTCGTATTAAATAAACCTGCATGTGAAAATAGGTTAGTTTCCTTTAAGTTAGGAATTTACGTTAACAACTTAGATACTTTAATTACTGCTGAAGTAACGAACAAAAAGTAAATAAAGCCGCTTAAATTTATTTGTATTTATTTACAACTACTATTTTCTTTTTTCAATACTAAACATATTTTCAGTAATAATAATTTCTTAATTTTGCATTATTAAGTTAAAATATTCTTAATGGTGCTCTTTTTTACCGGTCGTATAAAGTTAATTCAAATATTTTGAAATACCGTTATCAAAACTATTGTAATCTAATCACATTAGGAATCACATACTAAAATACTTCTTTTCACATGTATCTAAAAAATTCCGATTAATAAATGGAATAGTAATCACTACATTTAATATGTTATTTTCAAGAATGAATCACGCATTAAAAATGTTGTCATACCTAAAAATTTACTTGTGAAAAATACTTGTAAACAAGTTTTATAGTACTAGCAATCCATAATTTACTAATAAATTTTTTACAACAAAAATCACAAATTTCAGTGGTTTTTAAGGTATTTTTTGAGTAAAATCATTTACACTTTTTGTAATTTTGATCACTTACCCACATAAGGCCGCTGAGACAAAACAAACTATATTTGATTGACTCGATTCTCTTTTCCAAAAGAACCACCCCAGAATCTTGCGATTTAACCGACATTTTGCTCTTGTGTTATTCCAAATACCACACTCAATAAATTTACACCTGTTTAGTCGATGATCAGAGACACGAAGTGACAAGTGCGACACTCAAAAGCCGAATGAAGTAAAAATCAGAAATTCACTTATCACGAAACAAATATCTCTTAATCAGATAAGGGCGTCCTATATATTAAGTAAGTATTACAGGGCTCACGTATCGTGAATCATTAAACCTCTTAAGCAAACACTCGATGGAACGTTCATGGAAACCATTACACTAATCGAACCATTAACACTCATTTAACTTTATCACTTAAGGCATTTTACGCAATAAAAAAATTATTGTTTCCAATGCATTTTAGATGATTCAACCGTAATTAAGAAGTTTAGATAAGGAAAATTATATGCATATTTTCCTGTACTATCTATAATGGGCGTGCGTCACACAGGATTATTAACCATGTTCAAAATTTATAAAATAAATAATATTTTTTTTAATGGAAATTAAAAATAGAAGTAATTGGTAAAAATAGAGTTGTAAAATGTATGTCTGCAGTTTTACTAGTTGGACGCGATTTTAAATTCGTTAATATAAAATGTAGTGCATTTAGTTGTACTTAATAATTATATTTATAAAAATTGACGATTAATTAACAATAAATCATTCTGAAGAAATATTTTGTATCCAGACATTTAGTCATCTTTAGTGTTCAAATTATTACCAGAAACAAATAATTAAATCAATTTCTTACTAAAATTAAAAATATAAATTAATACAATTATTTCGGCCATTGTCTAATGCATCTTTTATAAAATTAAAATAATATTATACTGAATAAAATAATAGATGATACAATTTAACCGCCGCGTTAATCATTTCTAAGTTGTGTTTCAGTAAAAATCAGTTAATTCATTACGCGGTGTGACAAAATAAAAAAACCTAAATATACTTTTAACTGAACATAGAACATAGACCTTGTAGGGCACGAAAAACTGAGAAGAATGATAGGGTTATTTTTTCTGATACACCCCCCAAAATTTCATTTTATCCTTAAAAAACATTTTTTTCAATTTTGTTGAAAAATAACTCGCACACTGAAAGAAGTATTGGGTTCTACCAACTAAATGCATTTAGTCTCGGAATGTTATAGGTAAATTTATATTTGATACTATTTATTGCACCTTTTGTTATATGAACCATAACACTGTTACCTGAACTTGATATTTGGTAATAATTACCAAATGGTTTGTTCAACGCGAAAAATGCATATGCGCATGCGTCATCGAGTTTCGCAATGTGGGCCCGTTTTGTGGTATTGTTTTTATGAACGAATTGGTACAGAATTCAGAATCAATAAAATGTGTTGATCGATACTAAATATTCAACTCAAAATTGCTTATCTGTAATTATTATCAATGCTCTTTTTATATTTGAAAACTTTTATTGATTTTTTTAACCAAATGTTCCAAAATGTAACCAAATACCTCAAATCGTTGAGTAGCTATTATTTCAAATGGCATGAAATCAAATAATGTTTTTATACAGTTATTAAATTTTTAAATATACACAAAGTGAATAAGTAAATGCAACTATAACATGAGTCCAATAACATAATCAGCAAAAACTTATTTCTTGTAAATATGTAGGCCAGAAATCAATTATAATCTTAAAGGGAAAGCATTGAATGCATACAGAATGTTATTAACTTTTACTTACATGATTGAAGTTTACGCTTATTAATTTTGTGTATGTACCTTCAATATTCATTAATATTTAATATGTAAATAATTCTTCTCGATAATGAAGTGTGACATTAATAAGTAAACATTTATTGCAATATAATTTAGAAGTGTAACGGCCATATTGCAATAAATGTTTACTTATTAATATTTAATACCTAATCCTTCTAATATTAATTTTACTATATATTAATACCAAATATTTATTGGGTGGAAAAGTATAAGGAAATAAGTTGTTAGTTTGAAAGGTTAACTTAACTTCTAACCTGAGCTAAACAGTGAAATAAACATTTATACACATTCAATTAACCAGTTTTATATTTCATATAACGTTCTTCTATTATTTAGAGTCAGCCTCTTTTAAGAAGCACTGTGTTAATATTTAACTAATTAATAGATTTGGAAAAGTGTAAAAAAAGAAAAAAAAACGTCGAAACGAATTTATTGTTGTTGG
>CM059586.1:111745000-111982496 GCA_030407085.1 Trichopria drosophilae
AGCGAATTAACACTAAGATTTCATACACTTCTAGCAGCGACAACAATAATGGTCATTGCAGCGGAAACAAAGCATAGTCGCGTTATGCAATAATCAGTGGCTGTGTTGGTTGATGTGGGCAGAGTAGCTGTTTTATTTAATGTCACAAGAACCGATGATGGGTCCGAGAACACACCCGAGTCGAATTTGGTTTATCTCGAATCGTCCTCGATGCGTTCAGTTGAACCTCTTGCCATCCTTCGAAACCCTTCGCATGCTAACTTCTTTACGATCAAATCGACAGATTCGAGCTTCTCATTTGGGCCTCCACTGTGACAGTTATTACCAAATTTGCAGGGTTGGAGGCGCAAAAGAGTTCTCGAAAATGGGACTCAGTCAGTCCTCGTAGAACCTCTCAATTTTCAAGGGCGAGATTCGGCAGAGTAAGAATAAATAAAATTAATATATTAAATTAAAATGTATTTTTTTTTATTATGCAACAGCAACTTTTACATTTATATTCGTGTAATTTATTATAAAAATTCATTTATTAAACATTTTATAACGTTGAGGTTATATATTCTGTCATATTTTCGAATAATTGTCATGGAGGCGGAAAAGAGGTCTTCAAAATGTGACTCATTTAGACCTCGTAGAACCTCTCAATTTTCAAGGACGAGATTTAGCCGTGTATCAATACGTACAAAGCTTACATTATTTTAAAAAATAATATATTATGCAATAAGGGCATAAATTTACGTACCGCACGAGCATATGATATTTTATATACAATTTTTCTGTTCGTTAAGTAGAAAATACAGTGGGTGAAGTTTATTTCAGTCACTTCACGCATGCAATGTTTACTTCACGCACAATAAAGTCGTACGTAAATTATTTAATTGATAAAATAGTACATTGTATATCAAATACTGAAAATTGACCATTCTCACCGAGTGAATAAGTTACCTGAACGAGATTTTCTATAGATAGAAATATTCTAATTTATTTAACTTACTTTCACCTAACAGCCGAAAACTGCTATTTTCGGCACTAAGACGGAAAAGAAGCATGCTTTCTCGAGTAAAAAGGGGACTTCTATAATACAGGTATATAACAAAATGTACAGTGTGCATCATAAACGGAAATATCAATATTCCCCTCGTTCATTTATTCTCGTTCAGGTAACTTTTTTTACTCGGTGAGAATGGTCAATTTTCAGTCTTTGATATACAATATACTATTTTGTCAATTAAATAATTTACGTACGACATTATTGTGCGTAAAATAAAAATTCCATGCGTGAAGTGACTGAAATAAACTTCAACCACTGTATTTTTCACTTAACGCACAGAAAAATTGTACATAAAACATCATATGCCCGTGCGGTACGTAAAAGTACGCCCTTATTGCATAATATGCTATTATAGTCAAATGTAGATATTAATGTTTTTCCTACAACATATGTTGTATTTAAAATAATTTGTCTTGCCTGATGATTTTTGTTAGCCTTTATTGTTTATACTTTCATTTATAAGATTGTATAACTTTTATATTAATAATAAATATAATAAATTGTGTATATATATATGCATGTCAAATTTTCTGTTTCATAATAAATAAGATATTTAAAATTAATATAAGCATTGTACGTATTGATACACGGCTAAATCTCGTCCTTGAAAATTGAGAGGTTCTACGAGGTCTAAATGAGTCACATTTTGAAGACCTCTTTTCCGCCTCCATGACAATTATTCGAAAATATGACAGAATATATAACCTCAACGTTATAAAATGTTTAATAAATGAATTTTTATAATAAATTACACGAATATAAATGTAAAAGTTGCTGTTGCATAATAAAAAAAAATACATTTTAATTTAATATATTAATTTTATTTATTCTTACTCTGCCGAATCTCGCCCTTGAAAATTGAGAGGTTCTACGAGGACTGACTGAGTCCCATTTTCGAGAACTCTTTTGCGCCTCCAACCCTGCAAATTTGGTAATAACTGTCACAGTGGAGGCCCAAATGAGAAGCTCGAATCTGTCGATTTGATCGTAAAGAAGTTAGCATGCGAAGGGTTTCGAAGAATGGCAAGAGGTTCAACTGAACGCATCGAGGACGATTCGAACTAGACCAATTTCGTCTCCTCAGGTGCATGAAATAGTTTCGTCATTGTTTAAAAAAATTCCAACACTCATATCAGCGCAGCTGATTAGAAAGTATATAGTCCGACGACGAAACTTAGACGACCTTGAATCTGTTGCAATTATGTATAATCGCTGTGTTGACGAAGATAAAATGTTATCCAACATCAAAAATAAAGGTTTTTCGACAGATACAATAAGTAAGTCTATTCATTGACATTGACAGCTGACGAATATAATATGTTACATTTCAGGAAAGCCCGGTATAGGACTTGATCCGACTTTTACTTCGAAAATGTTGAATCTGTCTCAGGTTCAATCGGAATCTGACACAGGCGAAATTGATGAACTCATAAAAAAGAAATTAATTAAAAAGAAAACTGAGGGGCAGTGTTCAGTACCGAAGTTTCGTAAATCAGTTAAGGTTAATAAGCCAAAGACGTAATAGATGAACCTAAGGTCAAGAAACACAAGAAGATGTACATACGGATTCATTGCCCACGCCCCCGAAAGTATGCATCCATATATATTAGGGCGTATAGAATTGTTTAAAATAGAAGTTAGTAGTGATAAAACGATAGTTTAAGATGCCCTATTCACGAAAAAAAATATTTAAAAAATTTAAAAAAATATCTAGCATTCGCGCATGCGCGTCAAAAACGTCGTTTTTTGGGTGTTTTTTTTATTATTTTTCCTGTAACTTTGCGATTTTTTTTTTCCTTGACTTTTTTTATCTTAAATTGTGCCCAGAGTATGCATCTTTAAGACCCAAATTACAACAAAAATTTTGAAATTTTTTCGCGCCTCTGAAAAACCGCTAAATATGACCATTTTTGCCCCGTAACGCCGATAATCCGCTGTAGCAAACCTGGTAAAAAACTGGCTATTCGAAAAAATAATATTTGACAATATGATTTTGATGTATTTTGGTCTCCTGATTATGAATATGATGCCAGAAATTGGCGCTCGTCAATATTTCGGCCGCTAGCTTGAAAAAATAGCCAAAAAAACCTGATTTTTTCAATTTTTTTTGCATTTACATATTGGAATAGTATTTTACGTAACAGGCGTACGGTTTTCTCGGCATTATGTTTGTTTTGAAGACCTAAAACTAGTCATTACTGATGAGCAGCTACATAATGTAACATTAAGTACCTGTGCACTTGCGCATTCAGTATTCTTCTATCGACTTGCGCCGACGCTTGGTGCATCGTTTACCTCGGAAACCATAGTCTTGTTACATAAAATATCGCGTGTAACATGTAACTAAAACCATTCTGGTCGTCGCATGTGTTCTCGCTACTCGTCGGCCCGATTTTTTACTAGTCGGTTTTTTTTATTTGTCGGCTTTTTGACTGTCGGTTTTCTGACTTGTCGGCTTATGTACAGTGTTATTACTTCGACCCAGACCAAAGGTCTGGACGAAGTATTGAATTTGGTCACTTCCCGCCAAAAAATTACCCTACAGTTTTTCATCAAATGTCGACGTTTCAGACCCCAAAGAACCCAAAAAAACAATAAAATAATTTGTGTCCGTGATCTTGTACGTACGTACGGACGTACGTCCCGTTTTTTTAAAAAGATTAATCTTTTTTTCAGCTTGACCTGGCCAAACTAAGAACTGATTAGTTTTTGGAGTCAATCCATCCATCCGCTCATAAAAGAATTTGTAAAAATAAAAAAATAAAAAACGTAAAAACAGTTTCATATTTAAAAAAATTGATGATAGGAAGTGCAAAATCGAGAGAAATTGAAAGCGATCGAAAAATATCGAAATAGATCAAAAAAGATCGAAAGAGATTGAAAAAGATCGAGAGAAATCGATAGAGATCGAAAAAGATCGAAAAATATCGAGAGAGATCAAAAAATAACGAGGGAGAACGATGAGGACCGAAAAAGATCAAGGAAGATCGAAAAAGATCCAGAGAGATCGAGAAACAACGATATATATCGAAAAAGATTAAGGGCGATCGATAGGGATCGTGAGAGATCGAGAAAGATTGAGAAACATCGAGGAAGTTCGAAATGATCATGGGAGATTGAAAAAGATCGATAAAGATCGAGGGGGAGCATGAGAGACAGCGCCGGATTATTTTTTAAGAAATAATGGGTAGATTTCGGAAATAGAACCTCTCTATATAACGCAAAATATGGAAAACGTACGTGAATATAGCCAGTCCGTTAAATAAACCGGAATAAAATACGAGAGATTGATCGGGAAGTTATTGTTTCGACTCGCTAAGGGTCACAACTGCTTTATTAAATTTTAAACCGTGCCGCAGTCGACTTGAAAATATCAAAATTTCGAAAATTGGAACATTTTATGTAATAGCTCGATCCCTAGTGATGCTATAAAAAAATGATTTAAGAGTATTTTGAAGCTTTTTTGACGCCCTACAATTCTTCTTTTAACATATTGGCCAATAGTGCATATTTCTCCTGATATAAGCCAATGAAAGTGGAAAAAAGCCTATTTTTGCTGTTTTTCTCGTCTAACTCATTTCGGTCAAGGGATATTGCAAAGTTATCTGAAAGTAAATTGTTAATCTCATAAAGACCTACAATTCATCTTTTGAATATATTGCCAAATAATGGGTATTTATCAAGTTACAGCCAATTGAATAATGAAAAATCACTTATTTTGGCGGTTTTTCCTATCTCATTCTTTTCGGTTAAGAGATAGCAAAATGGCCAGGGAGTAAATTGTAGAGCTTGAAAATACGTATAATTTACCCTACTTACTTTTGTCGATTCGTCAAAAAACGAGCCCAGCAGAGTCTTTCAAAGCCGCTTTGTTGCACAATTAAAATTCTGAAGTACATACTCTAAGCGCCGTGGTGGGTAAAACGGGAACTACTCTAAGTACGATACACTCGTATACAGGGACTCGAGTAACACATCTATGGATTTGTTAGTGTATCGAGTCAGCCGCCATATGACGAAATGAAACTTCAAATGAAATTGATACCAAACCCGAGAGTGTTTGAAACACAGTACTTGTTCAATTCGTGAGTTCAGAACAACCCATCTATGTAATATTTGGATGGCGATACAATATAAACAGAGCTTGCAGATCTGCGACGTGAATTGTTTTAAGTAAATGTAAACATTGCTAGATGTTCAAAACGATTCAAAGCATTGAATGTATAGGTTGAGGCAGGAAGGAAAACAACCATTCGCCGAAAGGATAAATAAAAATTTGTGGCAGCCGCAAGAAGGGTGTCTATATTATAAATAATGGTATTCAATGGTATTTGAGGAGTCGCGATTTAATAGACGCGCGATTGAATAAGTATTCATATATAAAGATTTCGATTCGAAGTAAAGGTGTTTCATTTCGGTTCAGGGGTGTTGCATTTCGGAGCTGGGATGTTACGTTTCGGAGCAAGGAGGTTACATTTCGGAGCAGGAATGTTACATTTCGGAGCTGGGATATTACATTTCGGAGCAAGGTTCTTCGTTTTGGGTTTTAGTCGAAGTGTAGTTTAGTTTTGAATCTGAAAAGAGGCTCGTTTAGATTCAAGTAAACCGATGTACTGGCGATTGACTCCCGGATGGAGAGTAACCAGTGGGTGCTACGCACGGAGATCGGGGAGTCGATTGCTGCCGTTGTTGGCCTCCTGGCGAACAAGAAGTCCGAAGGTTCACAAACCGGAGATCGACGGTCGGTAATTTACAAATGCAGGGATCGTCGTTTTCGTTGGTTTCCTTTTTTTTTCGTGCGTATGGATTTATAGAAAGAGAGGGAAACATAGAGAGAGAAAGGGTAAGGTTGGCTAAGAAGGTATCACCCGAACTTCGGAATCGAAATTTCTAGATTCGTCGCGGATCTTAAAAAATAAAAGCATGGACCCCCTTGGCGGTATAAATAGCAACTGGTGAATTTAAAAATCGGGCAACTCCTCAGTTGCGACCCACTCGTCATCGAGAATTTGCTAATAAGCGATCCCGATCATCACTAGTTTCCGCCGCTTAAATAAAGTCGCGGTACGTCGTGGGTCTTATCTCGGATAAAGAGGGGATAAGCCCCGCGTCGTACTCGCTAAGGCCACTGATCTCTATTACATGCACTGGATGGGATACGGGAGTCAAAATCTGTGACGCAGTGAAACTTCGCGAACATCCAATCACAATGAAGTATATTCAGGACTTCATTGTAGCCAGCCCCTTCTACTTTTACAGACTGAGAACTTTTAGTTTCAGATCGCTGATTGGTTAACCGCGAAAATACTTCAGTTTTGCCACACTGGTTGAATCACACAGAGTTCTTATGGTATAGATACCACATATCCTATCCAATGTATAATAGAGATCAGTGGCTGAGGCACAGACCGCCTAATCTGCTGGTGGTACCGATATTGAGGTAGGGGGGGCTGGCTCTGGGTGGTTGTTGTGTATATATCTGCCAATATTTCTGTAATGTACTGTCCGTTTCTGTCTTGTACCTTTCCACCCAAGAGCCGACCCGCAAATAGACATATTCGTCATTAACGCGGGGGAAAATAACCTGTCCTTTGTCCGCTTAAATAAAGTGGCGATCAAAATATTATGCTACGGACAACAATAGAAATGTTCGTATTCCTGGCTGTCTTAACTTTCGTCTTATGAATTTATGAAAGCCGCGTGTGACATGGAATGATTCGATTTGAACGTCCATACCGTCACTAAAGTCGTGCGATATACGAATGAATACTTAGTACAATTGTTTTCGATTATGTTCCCTCAGAGGGGGGAGTAATATGGTATATAGTGCGAGATGTAGTGAGAGTGTATATCCTCGTTGTAAGACTGACTTGAATAACTTACATCATTACTGTGGAAATTTAGATTTGTCGCTTGTAGTGTAGTTCATAGAACATGGGGAGTATTTGAGTGGCGTTACGGGCGTCTGCAACCATCTTACGTGGGTAGCGCTCGTCCTTTAGCACGGCTTATGCGCTTTTCAATTTTTGCTTTACGATCACTAAATTTGTTTTTATTTTTGCTATTATTTAAGTAATATTTTAGTAGTTAGTGATCGACCTGCTTTGTCTTTTTCACTGATTTGGACGTAACTACTGATGAACTGGAGCTAATTATGCTGTGATGTATCACATGTTATTGATGTGAGTTTGAATTTAAGGGAATGTGAAATGGAAGCTGTATTGACGAAATCATATGTAATGATATTAGCGAGTTTGAAAGGAATGAGTATGAGATTGTATTTGGTTGTTGAGTTATGGTACTATGTGATAGTGCTTTACGAATCCCAAAATTTTTTAATGTGGAGTACACGACGTGCGAAAAGTACGATGATGAATTTAATGGGTTATGAAAACATCGATTCTCGTGGAGTGTACGAGTCCGTAGACTTGGTACAGGGGGGAGAATGTTACGGACAGATACGACGTTTTATCGACTGCGGTACCCGGCGTAGGTTTTTACCACAAAAGGTGGTTTACCCTACGCCACTGCGCACCCGAATGGGGGTACCTCTCAAAATGAAGCAGGCCTGTCAGGTAAATCTTGCATCGTGGTAAATTATGTAAAAGGCCCTTCAAAATGGTGACGATCTCGATAAAATTATTTGTAATTCGAACAGTACAATATCGATGTATAATATGACGCTGTAGTCTATTTAAATATTCGAGAGTTTGAAAAGTCGAACTAACATGGGAAAAAGTGACGATCGGCTTGGAGAGAACGTTCCAGAACGTAAGAGGGTTAGGAAGTCCGCGTCGCGATCGGATCGTCACCGGCACTGATCGGAATAAATAATTAATATTTTTAGTCGGCCGATCAAACCACGTGTTTTATTTAAAGCCCTTCCACCATTCGTTTACAATAACTGTTTGGGAAAAAATTACATTTTCAGCTCTTACTGTTATAAGAATTGCAATGAAAAATATCATATCGCAAAATGGTTCGATCGTAATGGATTATTTGCTAGAAAACAAGCACATTGTGTCTTTCGATATTTTTCAATATCTGTCATCGTTTTTCTATACAATTCCTACATAAACTTTTCGTGTAGTTCATTCAAATTTTAATAATCAGTGTACGCGCTGATTGTAAACAATTTTATAATTTATAATTTATTGCACTCTTTTATTGCCCATAATTTAAATTATATTACAACTGTTTTGAAAAAATGTTATTTTCATCTCTTACTGACAGAAATGCAAGAAAAATTACAACTTAGGCAAATGTTTCAATCGCATTCGATTTTATGCGACGTAATAGGTTCTTTATTTCTCTTGACATTGTTGTAAATCCGCCGAAGAAATTCCATAAACAATTATAACAATAATCGAAACTGATGAATTTACCGAATAAATTCCAAGAACAAAAGTTTCTTAGAATAACGATTTAAGTAAGATTATAACTGTTTGGGAAAAAATTACATTGTCAGCTCTTACTGTTATAAGAATTGCAATGAAAAATATCATATCGCAAAATGGTTCGATCGTAATGGATTATTTGCTAGAAAACAAGCACATTGTGTCTCTCGATATTTTTCAATATCTGTCATCGTTTTTCTATACAATTCCTACATAAACTTTTCGTGTAGTTCATTCAAATTTTAATAATCAGTGTACGCGCTGATTGTAAGCAATTTTATAATTTATAATTTATTGCACTCTTTTATTGCCCATAATTTAAATTATATTACAACTGTTTTGAAAAAATGTTATTTTCATCTCTTACTGACAGAAATGCAAGAAAAATTATAACTTAGGCAAATGTTCCAATCGCATTCGATTTTATGCGACGTAATAAGTTCTTTATTTCTCTTGACATTGTTGTTAATCCGCCGAAGAAATTCCATTAACAAAAGTTTCTTAGAATAACGATTTAAGTAAGACTATAACTGTTTGGGAAAAAGTAAATTTTCAACTCTTACTGTTATTAGATTTGCAATGATAAATATCATATCGCAAAATGGTTCGATCGTAATGGATTATTTCCTAGAAAACCAGAACATTGTGTCTCTCCATATTTTTCAATATATGTCATCGTTTTTCATTACAATTTCTGCATAAACTTTTCGTGTAGTTCATTCAAATTTTGCTAATCAGTGTACGCGCTGATTGTAAACAATTTTGACCTTTACTCGGATAAATGCTCTACTCGTTAAATTTTATAATTTATAATATATTGCACTCTTTTATTTCCCATAATTTGAAATATATTACAACTGTTTTTGAAAAATGTTATTTTCATCTCTTACTGACAGAAATGCAAGAAAACTTATAACCGAGGCAAATGTTCCAATCGCATTCGATTTTATGCAACGTAATAGGTTCTTTAATTCTCTTGACATTGTTGTAAATCCGCCGAAGAAATTCCATAAACAATTATAACAATAATCGAAACTGATGAATTTACCGAATAAATTCCAAGAACAAAAGTTTCTTAGAATAACGATTTAAGTAAGATTATAACTGTTTGGGAAAAAAATTACATTGTCAGCTCTTACTGTTATAAGAATTGCAATGAAAAATATCATATCGCAAAATGGTTCGATCGTAATGGATTATTTCCTAGAAAACCAGAACAATGTGTCTCTCGATATTTTTCAATATCTGTAATCGTTTTTCTATACAATTCCTGCATAAACTTTTTGTGTATTTCAATCAATTTTTGATAGTCAGTGTACGCGATGATTGTAAACAATTTTATAATTTATAATTTATTGCACACTTTTATTGCCCATAATTTAAAATATATTACAACTGTTTTGAAAAAATGTTATTTTCATCTCTTACTGACAGAAATGCAACAAAAACTAGTGTTGGCGTGGTGCCTCGCTCGCTTCGCTCGCTCAGAAACTTCGACCCAGTGGAGAGTCGGCTATTCCTTAAGACTCGTTTGTTTACTAACAGCTTTCAATTATATTATAAAATTATATTGATATTTGGGGGTCCAATCATATTTAGGTCCAAGTGGCTTCGATAGATATGTTACAACGGTTACAACAATATAGTGTTTCTTATATGTATGAAAATTGAAAATGAGCATTTTCAAAACTTCGACCCCGACAACAGGCCAGCCGAAGTATTAATAAATAAAAGTTGCAAAACACTTACTTCATGCACTTGTATTCTAATAGACTATTCGATGCATATTACATGTTTACTGTGTTTTACTAAGTACTGTCTGTATTATTATGATATTATATATACAATATATATATACATATCATTCGTCAAAGATATCTTGAAAGTGTCGAAAAGATCTATGACGGATATCTTATAAATATCTATAAGACATCTTTTAGATATACCGAAATAGTTATTTTCGTATCAAGGGCGTAAAAGAACTTTGCGCCCGTAGGTGGCGAGTGCCCTCGTAGGTGGTCACCGCGCGCGAGGGACTGGCAAAGACTACCCCTGGGGGGTAGGGGGTCGAAACGTCGAAATTTGATGAACATAGTCATAAACATTTTAAACCAGTTTTTATAGCATTATCGTTGACTTTAGGAAGAAAATGCATACAAACTTTTTTGTAGAGAATTTCATGCTCTATCTTTTTTGTTGGAAACATTTTTTAATAAAATTTGTATTTTTCAAAATAAATGCAAAAAATTACAAAGAAACTTAATTGGGGCTGTAGCGATCTTCGCCACATTCAGCTATTTAGCTGATTCGCATTCGACAGAATGCAGAGTGGGGAGGAATGCAACAAAAATGAAGTTCTCACAAAGTGCATTTTTCATGAACACTGAATTTCTTCAATTTATTTCTTTGACAACTTATACCTAAAAAAAAAGGGGGCGAACACGTTGTCGAAAAAAAAAGAACTGCACTATTACTTGCACTATTACGCGAGATGCGAAAGGACTCGCGGTTCTTCGCGACAATACAGTACGGGTTTATTATTTTGGAGCACGCTTCGAAAAAATGACGCTTAGGGCGTCGTTAGTGCGATCGATCCAAGTACGTGTGTCCCCTCTAAGACGCCTTCTTCTTGATCGCGAAGAAGAAAACCTTATCGCGCAAGCGTTAATGGACAGATCTGCCCTAAATACAATTTGGGAATTTATAAGTCCCGAGCGCAGACGCGAGACAAATAAAGCGATTTTGATTGGCGCAAGTCGAACGGTATATTAAACGCACGCGAGAAAAAAATAGCGCCGGATTCCGCAATTGGTCGAATCGATCATAAGAAATGCCCGAACGCAGGCGCGAGATCGATCTAGTTGCGCGGATCGATGAAACACGTTTAAGATTCATGCCGAACACAGACGGTATTTTCGAAAACTAGGCCCGACGCACAAGACAGGACCGTATCACCCGAACGAACGAAGAGGCACCATGTTTTGCACGCAAACCGAAACATGCCGCCCGCCTCGACCTATGTGAGGTCGAAAGAGAAACCTAAACAATTACGCGAAACTAAACTTACAGCTAACATTTGCCTGCGAGCAAATAACTTAATGCTAACGGACGAAATAAGAAATTAAGCGCATAACCGCCCGCCATGACGATACGCGAGTTAGAAGACGATCAGCTGACCGGTAGCAGACATACCTGTCCAATAGGACGGAGGTATTCCGATTTCGCTGTACGTACCTTGACGACCCGGACCAAGTTATCTTTGCCACGAATGCATTTGGTTATGCGGCCCAGTTCCCATTTACATGGCGGAAGCAACGCGTTGCGAAGAAGCACCACGGATCCTAACTGCACTTCGTTTTTCTTCCAACGCCATTTACCACGAGTTTGTAAATTCTGCATGTACTCGTTAACCCAACGCTTCCAAAAGGACTCGTACATTCTCCGTACGAGTGTCCAACGCGACAAACGCGATTCCGAAAGATCGAGCGTTGTTGGAACAGGAGCGGTAACGATCGCGGAGCCAATTAAAAAATGCCCGGGAGTCAAGCACGAAAAGTCATCGGCTGAATCCGAAAGCGGTGCAATAGGGCGCGAATTAAGACACGCCTCCGTTTGGGTTAAAAACGTGATGAATTCTTCGTACGTCAGGGTATGAACACCTACAACCCTGCGTAGGTGAAACTTGACGCTTCGAACCCCAGCTTCCCACAATCCTCCGAAGTGAGGCGCGAAGGGGGGGATGAAGTGCAAAGTGATTTTGTCTGTCGCAAGAAAATTCAGTACAGCTGGATCTCGAGTGGCCTTTCGAAAGGCGGACGCAAGCTCCTGATCTGCGCCGCGAAAATTACGGCCGTTGTCCGAATACATGTCCTGGGGCAGACCACGACGGGCACAAAATCGATTCATTGCAGCCAAGAACGCCGGAGTGGAGTAATACGTTTACCAGCTCCAGATGTATGGCGCGAGTAGAAAGGCATACGAATAATGAAATATATGCCTTGTGACTTTTGTGACCACGTCCTGAGGAATTACGAATCATGAAACGTAATCCACCCCACAATGAACGAACGCGCGTGAACATGGGGTCACTCGCGCCGCGGGAAGATTCCCCATCAACTGCTGAGGTACAGCGGCCTTTGCTCGAACACACGCCACACATTTGTATAAAACGCCACGAACTACCTGGCGTGCACGAAGGATCCAATACTTTTCTCTAAGTGTGGCGAGTGTGAGCTGAAGACCACCATGTAGGAGGCGCAAATGAGTGTAGCGAATCAGAGAAGCAATGAGAAAATGCGAACCGAGTACGACAGGATGCTTGGCATCACTGGAGATGGGCGCGTTTTGGAGTCTACCACCTACGCAGATAAGCCCAGCAGCATCGAGATAGGGATTCAACGCGGAGAGAGAACTACCTTTTGACAATTCCTGCTTGGCCTGCAAGCGTGCTAGGTCCTCAGCAAATAAATCACGCTGCACGTACGATAGCCAAAACTGCTCTGCTTCAGAAATTTCTGTGCCTTGCAGCGCCAGAGATTCCGGGGCAGAACAACGCGAATTCTTGCACGACCTGGCGAAACGCAAAACGTAGGCGGTGACTCGTAACAACTTTGACCAACTCGAAAACCGAACAGTCAAATCCCACGTAGTCAAAGCTTGGACGGTGAAGCTGTTCACCTGTGCCCGCTTCTCGAGGAGACTCAGCTCATCGTGAGCGAGTGGGGAGTTTGGCCAATGTTCGGGTGTAGAAGCTAACCACGCAGGGCCGCTCCACCATAAGTGGTGCTCCGAAAGCTCGCTCGGGAATAAAGCTCTCGAGCAACAGTCAGCGGGGTTTTGCTCAGTAGGCACATGGCGCCAGGTAGCTGCAGGCATCAAGGTTTGTATGGCCGACACCCGATTAGCCACGAACGTCTTCCACGTAGAGGGGTCTTGACCGATCCAGTCAAGAGCCACTGTGGAATCCGACCAACAATGAAGCGCCGCTGCTTCAAGCGAGAGTGAATTTTGAACAAAAGTCACCGAATGAGCTAACAATAAAGCTGCAGCTAATTCAAGTTTAGGGACGGATATGACCTTCAACGGCGCAACCTTGGATTTGGCTCCTAGCAGCGTGATTCGAACGTCGCCGGAATGCGTCGTTATTTTCAAATAAACCATCGCAGCATACGCTATATTGGAAGCGTCTGCGAAACCATGAAGCTCAGTCTCGGCGACATCACTTCCCTGCCCGGTCCAACGGGCGAATGAAACATCATTGAGTAGCGGAAGTTCCAGGAAAAACCTACGCCACTCGGGAGAGAAATGCTCAGGGATTTCGTCGTCCCAATCGCATTTAAGCGCCCACAATTTTTACATGAAATGCTTAGCTTTGACGGTGACAGGACTTGCCCATCCAAGTGGGTCATAGAACCGAGCAATTGCTGACAAAATCGATCGTTTGGTGCGGGGTATTTCCGTGCTAAGTGGCACCGAAAAGCAAAATCGATCGCAATCAGAATTCCAGCGAACACCAAGGATTTTCTGACTGTCATCGGCCTGGACAGACTTGCCTGAACTGGGATTTTGCTGCTCGGCGGGCATGTCATCCAGTAACGCGAGGCAATTGCTTGTCCATTTGTGCAATGGAAAGCCACCATGCCGCAGGAGCTCGGTGACTTGAGTTCGTGTGAGACGAATGAGGGCCTCAGTGTCCGCGCCGAACAAGCAGTCATCTACATACGTATTATGACGCAACACTGGGACCGCAAGAGGAAAGGAAGCACCCTCGTCCTCGATAAGCTGGTGCAGAACGCGAATGGCGAGATAAGCCGCCGGCGCTGTTCCGTATGTTACGGTCAGCAATCGAAATTCGCGAACTACATCTGATTCGGTGAGTCGCCATAAGATCCTTTGGAAATCGACATCCCTGGCATCTATTAAGATCTGGCGATACATTTTGGCCATGTCACAGGAATAGACATAGCGCCATTGTCGCCAACGAAGCAAAATTGCAAACAAATCGTTCTGCAATTTTGGACCGACTAAAAGATGGTCATTGAGCGATGTGACGTTCGAGGTAGAACTCGAAGCGTTGAAAACAACACGAAGTTTGGCATCGAGGCCCTCACGCACGACAGCTTGATGAGGTATGTACACAGGTGTTCCTGATATGCCCTCTTCCGACGTCGCGAGGTCCATGTGCCCCAGACGCAAATACTCATCCAGAAATTCTCTATAATCCCGAGCCAACTCGGGGTGCGTATTCAGTTTTGTTCTAGGCGCGATAACATGGCGAGTGCCTTCGGTTTGGACGTGCCAATATCGAGAGGAAATTTCGACTTAAAAGGCAAGCGTACCACATACCGGCCATCCGAAGTACGCTTATGCGTGAGTCGGAAATGATCCTCACATTTCTGCTCATCCGAGGAAAGAAATGTGACCCGGGGCAAATCCTCAATCTCCCAAAATTTTCGCAGTTCAGCGTCAAGAGTGCAGCACGTTTGTGCAAAGTGCACGCGAATGCGCGAGCAAGATTCGAAAGGGGACATAGAGGTGGGTCCGGACAAAACCCAACCAAAAATCGTGGTTGACCGGCGCTGCCATGACGGAGTCCATCGCGCAGGGTTAAGGCATACAGATCCGCACCGACTATCGCTTGAATAGGCGAGGATCGCAAACTAGGCGGATCCGCGAGCTCGATCCCTTTCAAATGTTCGCCCGAAAAAGAATGAACGCCACCTGTGCTGACATATTTTGTTAATGAGCGTAACACTAACGCATCTGCCGATAATTCAGGCGTGTCCCTATTGCACGGCTTTATTCGAATCGCCGCGCAGGTTTTGGCGATGCCCGCATCCGATTCACCAATGCCGGAAACTGAAAAATGAACGCGACGCTGTTCGACCCGTAATGATTGCGCCAATTCGGTTGTGATAAAAGTGGCTTCCGAGCCTTGATCCAACAACGCTCTAACCCGCATTTCTCGACCAGAAGACGAACACACCCGCATCCACACCGTTGCAAGGAGAACTTTGCGCGGCAAAAACGAAGTTTCAGTGGCTAAATGAGAGCTGACCTCATTCGTCGCGGCAGGGATTGCTTCCCTCGGCGGGACGCTCTCCCCAGAATTCGCAGAGGGTGAGGATTCGGTTGTGACATTGTCAACTTTGATGTTGCCTGAATTGAAGTGCAACAGAGTGTGGTGCTTCTTTTGACATTTTCTGCACGTGAAAGTGCTGACACAATCTTTGACGGAATGTCTCTTGCTTAAACAATTAACGCATCGCTTATCTTGCTTAACAAAAGTGTACCGTTGCGACGGCGTTTTATTTTTGAAAATCGCGCAACTAATAATAAAATGGCTCCCCTTACAAAACGAACAACGCTCCGACGATGAGCCGCTAGTAGTGGCGCTGACGTGCGCTTCAACATATTTCGAATGCGAAATGTCACGTTTTTCGCGTTTACCCGCCGAATGTGAAACCTGGTCGTAAGTTTCCAAAGCACGAATGCGCGCGCCGAGAAATTTGTCGAGATCCTTATACGTCGGATAATCGGTCGAGTCACCCAATTTTAACTCCCACGCTTTTCGAGTCTGAGCATCGAGACATTGTACCACACGATGCACAAGGATATCATCCCACTGAGACACTGCGCGGCCTAAATTTTCCAACGATTTTGTGCAAATATTAACGGTGTCGCAAATCAAGCGCAATTCTCGCGACGTTCCCTGCACCGATTTCTTTATATCGAAAAGCGTATCTAACTGAACGTGAATTAACTTCCGCTTATTTTCGTATCGGTCCTTCAACGACTTCCATGCTATTTGAAAACTGGCATCTGTGATTGGCAGCGCGGTGATGCAATTTTCCGCGACACCCGATAAACAAGAAGCCAAATAATACATCCGACGCGAATCCGACAATTCGACGCGGTCAATAATCATGGATGTGAAGCGATCGCGAAAACTTTCCCATTCGCGAAAATCACCCGCGAATCTCGGCAATTCGATTGCAGGCAAATCCTGTGTGATTGAAATACCTGCGGGGTTCGTTTGAAAAGCGGCCACGGTACCTGTCGGGGGCCCAGTCGATCCAGAGGAAGTGGACGGTTGCAACTGCGCCAATGTATCTGCGAAGAAATCCGACGCTTCCAGGAAAGCTTGCTCCGTCGAAGTATAAACGTCCGTTTTGAAGTACGGCTCCGATTCCAAAATGTCTTTATCGGCCTGAGCGAGCATCACAGCATGTTGTTCGGTGCACTTCTCCCAATTGTCCTTGAGAAGGGCGTGGCGACTCCTCACGATGGCGAGAGTCCAATTGTTTTTACCAATTTTTTTAAAATTAGTGACGGCTCGATCCACGGCCCTCACATTGAGCATTTGTCGCGTTACGAGTGCCTCCATCTTGAATAGCAGCTGTCACAGAAACGAACGCAAAAAATAAAAAAAAAACAAAAAAGTCAAAGTCCAACTCGAAAGTGAGGCACCAAAGCGCTCAATTAAAAATGCACGAAAGCAAAATTCGGAAGGTCGATTCTAGCTAAAATACGAAATTAGTTTTCGAAGCGCGAATTTCACACAAGTCCGATGCACATTGTCCACCCCGTCCAAAATGCGTAACTTCACCAAGTCCGGAACTATGCCACTTAACGTGTCCAAATTCTAAGCCGAGAAATCCGAAATTTCGTCCAACGCCCTCGTTGTTACCAATGGTTAATGCGTTTTATAGGCACTGGATGCACTTGAGACACTACACTTTCCACTCATCCGGCTCGAAGGACCAAATTTTATGTAGCGATCTTCGCCACATTCAGCTATTTAGCTGATTCGCATTCGACAGAATGCAGAGTGGGGAGGAATGCAACAAAAATGAAGTTCTCACAAAGTGCATTTTTCATGAACACTGAATTTCTTCAATTTATTTCTTTGAAAACTTAAACCTAAAAAAAAGGGGGCGAACACGTTGTCGAAAAAAAAGAAAGAGGAAGCGTTCCTTGAAGGGCAAAATGGCGCTTGTGCCACGCCGTTGTCTTTGCACGCGCACGAGGAGAACAAGTAGTTCTTTTGCGAGCGAGTAGCACCCTAACTTGATCGCTACGCAGGTCAGAATCAATGCGATCTCGATTTGTACTATTACGCGAGATGCGAAAGGACTCGCGGTTCTTCGCGACAATACAGTACGGGTTTATTATTTTGGAGCACGCTTCGAAAAAATGACGCTTAGGGCGTCGTTAGTGCGATCGATCCAAGTACGTGTGTCCCCTCTAAGACGCCTTCTTCTTGATCGCGAAGAAGAAAACCTTATCGCGCAAGCGTTAATGGACAGATCTGCCCTAAATACAATTTGGGAATTTATAAGTCCCGAGCGCAGACGCGAGACAAATAAAGCGATTTTGATTGGCGCAAGTCGAACGGTACATTAAACGCACGCGAGAAAAAAATAGCGCCGGATTCCGCAATTGGTCGAATCGATCATAAGAAATGCGTTTAAGATTCATGCCGAACACAGACGTAATTTTCGAAAACTAGGCCCGACGCACAAGACAGGACCGTATCACCCGAACGAACGAAGAGGCACCATGTTTTGCACGCAAACCGAAACAGGGGCTAATTTTTTTAGTAATGGACGGGTGGATCTGCCCCAAAATCTAATCAGATCTAAGTTATGTCAAGACACGTATTTTAAAAAAAAAAATTATGTCGATACGCTTATCCGTTCGCGAGTTATCGCGAGACAAAAAAACGGTACGTACGGACGTACGGACGTACGGACGTACAGACGTACGTACGTACAAGATCACGGACACAAATTTTTTTATTGTTGATTTGGGTTCCTTAGGGTCTGAAACGTCGACATTTGATGAAAAACTATATGGTAATTTTTTTGCCCGAAGTGACCAAATTCAATACTTCGTCCAGACTTAGTCTGGGTCGAAGTAATTATAACTTAGGCAAATGTTCCAATCGCATTCGATTTTATGCGACGTAATAGGTTCTTTATTTCTCTTGACATTGTTATAAATCCGCCGGAGAAATTCCATAAACAATTATAATAATAATCGAAACTGATGAATTTACCGAATAAATTCCAAGAACAAAAGTTTCTTAGAATAACGATTTAAGTAAGATTATAACTGTTTGGGAAAAAATTACATTTTCAGCTTACTGTTATAAGAATTGCAATGAAAAATATCATATCGCAAAATGGTTCGATCGTCATGGATTATTTGCTAGAAATCAAGCACATTGTGATATGACCGAAGTTCACAACGATTAAAAATTTAAACGGTCGGATCTAACGTGTCTCGGCGATACCAACTTAAAATCCAAAAGTCACTATAAAATATTGAGCAAATAAACGTGGAATTAATGAATTTTGATGTTCAGAAACATATTTAAATAACGAAAAATATATATATAATAATGCTGACCTAAAATAAGTAAAATATCAACGAAAAGTGATATAAATTGAACATAACCGGCTTCGTGGCTCAGGCGGTTAACGCACTGGACTACGAAGTCGTAGGTCGTGAGTTCGATCCCCGTTTGGTAAACAAATTTTCGATTTCGTTTCCAAGCAGCAGCTCGCTGTTGGTAAGACGAGCCACGTTGTTTGTGTTTACGTTTCGAAAGTATTGTTTATCTGGCGGAAATCGACTCAAGACCGCTGCTGTACTTGGTGTAGGTTTCTGCAGTCCTACATTTCATACACAAATGTGAAGTATGGCGCCATCTTTCTAAGTCGATCTGCAGCTCTCGCAAAATCTTACGACTCATAATTCGCAAAAACAATTAAGTAAAAAAGGGCGATTCCGCCCGTTAATTAAATAAATAAAAAAAAAAAAAAAAAATAACCCGATCCTGTCAAAAGTAAATATATGACGATGGTAAGATCGCATCCATGTAAATTTTCCACGACGAAATACCGCCTCTAGCAAATTTTCCGAGTTATTTTTTACCGTTTCTTGATATGGATAACAATAGCTCAATCCCCAGGATATCATACGAGCAGATACAGCTGGGAGAGGATCTTAAAAAAGAAGCAAAACCGAATTTTCAAAAAATTGAAAAGCCGGTTCTAGCACATTTTCCGAGTTGTTTTTTTCGTTTATCAGGTTCGAGTGCGTTCCTTGAATACACCGAAACTCGTACCAGCAATAAAAAATGGGAGAGGCACATAAAATAGGATCCAGAGCGATTTTACGGAAAATGGAAAATTTTCTGCTACCAGCAGCAAAAATTGGAAGAGGAGCATAGAATAGGAGCTAGAGCGAATGTACGGAAAGTCGTTAATCAGCTGTAGAATTTTTTCCGATTTGTTTTTTTTTTTGTTGTTTAGGGTCCATTACATTCTTTTCATAAGCTGGAAGTCCTACCAGCAGCAAAAAATGGGAGAGGCACATAGAATAGGAGCCAGAGCTATTTTACGGAAAATCGAAAATCGGCTGTAGAATTTTTTCCGCGTTGTTTTTTCTCGATGTTCAGGGTCCATTACATTCTATTAGTAAACCGGAAGTCCTACCAGCAGCAAAAAATGGGAGAGCCGCATAGCATAGGAGCCAGAGCGATTTTACGGAAAATCGAAAATCGGTTGTAGAATTTTTTCCGAGTTGTTTTTTTTCGTTGTACAGGGACCATTACATTCCTTTAATAAACCGGAAGTCCTACCAGCAGCAAAAAATGGGACAGCCGCATAGAATAGGAGCCAGAGCGATTTTACGGAAAATCGAAAATCAGCTGTAGAATTTTTTCCAAGTCGTTTTTTTCGTTGTTCAGGGTCCATTACATTCTGGTAGTAAACCAGAAGTCCTACCAGCAGTAGTCACGGGAGACATCCATATATGCGCAGTAGACACAGGCGGCATTCATATATGCGCAGTAGTCACTGGTGTATTCCATATATGTGCAATAGTCACGGATGACATCCATATATGTGCAGTAGTCACGGGAGGCATCTATATATGCGCAGTAGTCACTGGTGTATTCTTCGCATGCGCAGTAGTCATGGGTGACATCCATATATGCGCAGTAGTCAGGGGTGACAACCATATATGCGCAGTAGTCACGGGTGACATCCACATATGCGCAGTAGACACGGGTGGCATGCATATATGCGCAGTAATCATGGGTGTCATCTATGGATGCGCAGCAGTCATGGTGACATCCATATATGCGCAGTAGTCACTGGTGTATTCTACGTATGCGCAGTAATCACGGGTGACATCCATATATGCACAGTAGTCAAGAGAGGCATCCACATATGCCCAGTACTTACCGGTGTATTCTATGTATGGGCAGTAGTCACGGGTGACATCCATATATGCGCAGTAGACACGGGTAACATCCATATCTGCGGAGTAGTCACGGGTGACATCCATATATGTGCAGTAGTCACGGGAGGCATCCATATATGCGCAGTAGTTACCGGTGTATTCTACGGATGCGCAGTAGTCACGGGTGAGATGCATTTACCATTGCCAATCTAATATCAGTAAGAGCTGAAAATGTAATTTTTTCCCAAACATTATACTCTTACTTAAATCGATATTCGAAGAAACATTTGTTCTTGGAATTTATATGATAAATTCAGCAGTTTCGATTATTGTTATAATTGTTCATGGAATTTCTTCGGCGGATTCACAACAATGTCAAGAGAAATAAAGTACCTATTACGTCGCATGAATTGAATGCGTTTGCAACATTTGCCTCACTTATAATTTTTTTTGCATTTCGGTCAGTTAGAGATGAAAATAACATTTTTCCAAAACAGTTTTAATATATTTTAAATTATGGGCAATAAAAGAGTGCAATAAATTATAAATTATAAAATTAAACGAGTAGCGCATTTATCCGAGTAAAGGTGAAAATTGTTCACAATCAGCGCGTACACTGACTAGCAAAATTTGAAAGAACTACACGAAAAGTTTATGCAGGAATTGTAATAAAAAACGATGAACGATATTGAAAAATATCGAGAGACACAATGTACTTGTTTTCTAGCAAATAATCCATTACGATGGAACCATTTTGCGATATGATATTTTTCATTGCAATTCTTATAACAGTAAGAGCTGAAAATATAATTTTTTCCCAAACTGGTATAATCCTACTTAAATCGATATTTTAAGAAACTTTTGTTCTTGGAATTTATTTGATAAATTCAGCAGTTTCGATTATTGTTATAATTGTTTATGGAATTTCTTCGGCGGATTCACAATGTCAAGAGAAATAAAGTACCTATTACGTCGCATGAATTGAATGCGTTTGGGACATTTCCCTCACTTATAATTTTTCTTACATTTCGGTACAGTAAGATATGAAAACAACATTTTTCCAAAATAGTTGTAATATATCTTAACTTATGGGCAATAAATGAGTGCAATAATTAATAAATTATAAAATTTAACGAGTAGCGCATTTATCCGAGCAAAGGTGAAAATTGTTTACAATAAGCGAGTACACAGACTAGCAAATTTTAAACGAACTGCAGGAAAAGTTTATGCTGTAATTGTATAGAAAAACGATGACAGATATTGAAAAATATCGAGAGAAACAATGTGCTGCTTTTCTAGGGAATAATCGATCACGATCGAACAATTTTGCAATATATTTATCGTTGCCAATTTAATATCAGTAAGAGCTGAAAATGTAATTTTTTCCCAAACATTATACTCTTACTTAAATCGATATTCGAGGAAACTTTTATTATTGGAATTTATTTGATAAATTCAGCAGTTTCGATTATTGTTCTAATTGTTTATGGAATTTCTTCGGCGGATTCACAACAATGTCAAGAGAAATAAAGTACCTATTACGTCGCAGGAATTGAATGCGTTTGGAACATTTCCCTCACTTATAATTTTTCTTACATTTCGGTACAGTAAGATATAAAAATAACATTTTTCCAAAACAGTTGTAATATATCTTAACTTATGGGCAATAAATGAGTGCAATAAATTATAAATTATAAAATTAAACGAGTAGCGCATTTATCCGAGTAAAGGTGAAAATGTTTATAATCAGCGCGTACACTGACTAGCAAAGTTTGAAAGAACTACACGAAAAGTTTATGCGGGAATTGTAATAAAAAACGATATTGAAAAATATCGAGAGACACAATGTGCTGCTTTTCTAGGAAATAATCCATCACGATCGAACCATTTTGCAATATATTTATCATTGCCAATCTAATATCAGTAAGAGCTGAAAATTCTTGGAATTTATTTGATAAATTCAGCAGTTTCGATTATTGTTATAAAGTACCTATTACGTCCATAAACAATTATAACAATAATCGAAACAGCTGAATTTATCAAATAAATTCCAAGAACAAAAGTTTCTTCGAATATCGATTTAAGTAAGAGTATAATGTTTGGGAAAAAATTACATATTCAGCTCTTACTGATATTAGATTGGCAATGATATATATATTGCAAAATGGTTCGATCGTGATGGATTATTTCCTAGAAAAGCAGCATATTGTGTCTCTCGATATTTTTCAATATCGTTCATCGTTTTTTATTACAATTCCTGCAGTTCATTCAAATTTTGCTAGTCTGTGTACGCGCTTATTGCAAACAATTTTCACCTTTATTCGGATAAATGCACTACTCGTTTAATTTTATAATTTATAATTTATTGCACTCTTTTATTGCCCATAATTTAAGATATATTACAACTGTTTTGGAAAAATATTATTTTCATATCTTACTGTACCGCAATGTAAGAAAAATTATAAGTGAGGCAAATGTTCCAAACGCATTCAATTCATGCGACGTAATAGGTACTTTATTTCTCTTGACATTGTTGTGAATCCGCCGAAGAAATTCCATAAACAATTATAACTATAATCGAAACTGCTGAATTTATCGAATAAATTCCATGAACAAAAGTTTCTTCGAATATCGATTTAAGTAAGAGTATAATGTTTGGGAAAAAATTACATTTTCAGCTCTTACTGATTTTAGATTGGCAATGATAAAGGCATCTCACCCGTGACTACTGCGCATACGCAGAATACACCGGTAACTACTGCGCATATATGAATGCCTCCCGTGACTACTGCACATATATGGATGTCACCCGTGATTACTGCGCATATAAGGATGTCCCAGTGACTACGGCGCATATATGGATGTCACCCGCGACTACTGCGTTTATATGAATGTCACTCGTGATAATTGCGCATACGTAGAATGCACCAGTGACTACTGCGCATATATAGATGTCACCCATGACTACTGCGCATGCGTAGAATACACCAGTGACTGCTGCGCATATATAGATGTCACCCGTGACTACTGCACATATGTGGATGTCACCCGTGACTACTGCGCATGCGTAGAATACACCAGCGACTACTGCGCATATATGCATGCCTGCCGCGACAACTGCGCATATATGCTTGTCACCCGTGAGTACTGCGCATATATGGATGCCACTCATGACTACTGCGCATCCATGGATGACATCCATAATTACTGCGCATATATGGATGTCACCCGTGACTACCGCGCATATATGAATATCACCTGTGATTAATGCGCATACGTAGAATACACCGGTAACTACTGCGCAGCGCATATGTGGATGTCACCCATGCCTACTGCGCATCCATGGATGACATCCATAATTACTGCGCATATATGTATGCCACCCGTGGCTACTGCGCATATATGGATGTCAACCGTGACTACTGCGCATACGTAAAATACACCAGTGAATACTGCGCACATATGGATGCCGCCTGTGTCTACTGCGCATATATGGATGTCACCCGTGACTACTGCGCATGCGTAGAATACACCAGTGACTACTGCGCATATGTAAATTACGCCAGTGACTACTGCGCATATATGCATGCCGCCTGTGATTACTGCGCATGTTTGGATGTCACCCGTGACTACTGCGCATGCGTAGAATACACCAGTGATTACTGCGCATATATAGATGTCACCCGTGACTACTGCGCATATATGAATATCACCTGTGATTAATGCGCATACGTGGAATACACCAGTGACTACTGCGCATATATGGATGTCACCCGTGACTACTGCGCATACATAGAATACACCGGTAACTACTGCGCATATGTGGATGTCTCCCGTGACTACTGCGCATGTATGGATGTCATCCGTGACTACTGCGCATACATAGATTACACCCGTGACTACTGCGCATATATAGATGTCACCCGTGACTACTGCACATATATGAATGTCACCTGTGATTAATGCGCATACGTGGAATACACCAGTGACTACTGCGCATATATGGATGTCACCCGTGACTACTGCGCATACATAGAATACACCGGTAACTACTGCGCATATGTGGATGCCTCCCGTGACTACTGCGCATGTATGGATGTCACCCGTGACTAGTGCAAATATATGAATGTCACCCGTGATTAATGCGCATACGTAGAATATACCAGTGACTACTGCGCATATATGGATGCCGCCTGTGTCTACTGCGCATATATAAATGTCACCCGTGACTACTGCGCATATATCGATGCATCCCGTGGCTATTGCGCATATATGGATGTCACCCGTGACCACTGCGCATGCATAGAATACACCAGTGACTACTGCGCATATATGGATGTCACCCGTTACTACTGCGCATGCGTAGAAGACACCAGTGACTACTGCGCATATATGCATGCCACCCGTGACTACTGCGCATATATGGATGACACCCGTGACCACTGCGCATGCGTAGAATACACCAGTGACTACTGCGCATATATAGATGTCACCCGTGATTACTGCGCATATATGGATGTCACCAGTGACTACTGCGCATATATGGATGCCACCCGTGACTACTGCGCATATATGGATGTCACCCGTGACTACTGCGCATGCGTAGAATACACCAGTGACTACTGCGCATATATGCATGCCACCCGTGACTACTGCGCATATATGGATGTCACCCGTGACTACTGCGCATATATGGATGACACCCGTGACTACTGCGCATGCGTAGAATGCACCAGTGACTACTGCGCATATATGGATGTCAACCGTGACTACTGCGCATACGTAAAATACACCAGTGAATACTGCGCACATATGGATGTCATCCGTGACTACTGCGCATCCATAGATGACACCCATGATTACTGCGCATATATGCATGTCACCCGTGACTAATGCGCATATATGGATGTCTCAATGACTACTGCGCATATATGGATGCATCCCGTGACTACTGGGCATATATGGATGTAACTCGTGACTACTGCGCATGCGTAGAATATACCAGTGACTACTCCTCTGGTGAATACTGCGCATATATGCATGCCTCCCGTGACTACTGCGCATATGTGCATGCCACCCGTGACAACTGCGCATATATGAATGTCACCCGTGACTACTGAGCATACATAAAATACACCGGTAACTACTGCGCATATATGGATGCCACCCGCGACTACTTCGCATACGTAGCATACACCAGTGACTACTGCGCATCCATAGATGAAACCCATGATTACTGCGCATGTCACCCGTGACTACTGCGCACATATGGATGTCACCCGTCACTACTGCCCATGTATGTATGGCACCCGTGATTAGTGCGCATACATAGAATACACCGGTAACTACTGCGCATATATGTATGCCACCCGTGAGTACTGCGCATATATGAATGTCACCTTTGACTACTGCGCATGCGTAGAATACACCAGTGACTACTGCGCATATGTGGATGTCACCCATGACTACTGCGCATATATGGATGTCGCCTGTGTCTACTGCGCATATATCGATGCATCCCGTGGCTACTGCGCATATATGTATAGCACCCGTGATTAATGCGCATACATAGAATAAGCCGGTAACTACTGCGCATATATGTATGCCACCCGTGAGTACTGCGCATATATGAATGTCACCTTTGACTACTGCGCATGCGTAGAATACACCAGTGACTACTGCGCATATATGGATGTCACCCATGACTACTGCGCATATATGGATGTAACTCGTGACTACTGCGCATGCGTAGAATATACCAGTTACTACTCCGCATATATTCATGCCTCTGGTGAATACTGCGCATATATGCATGCCTCCCGTGACTACTGCGCATATGTGGATGTCACCTGTGACTACTGCGCATATATGGATGTCACCCGTGATTACTGCGCATATATGGATGTCACCCGTGACTACTGCGCATATATGGATGTCACCCGTGACTACTGCGCATATGTGGATGCCGCCAGTGTCTACTGCGCATATATGGATGTCACCCGTGACTACTGCGCATATATGGATGTCACCCGTGACTACTGCGCATGCGTAGAATACACCAGTGACTACTGCGCATATATGGATGCCGCCAATGTCTACTGCGCATATATGGATGTAACCCGTGACTACTGCGCATGCGTAGAATAAACCAGTGACTACTGCGCATATATGGATGCCGCCTGTGTCTACTGCGCATATATGGATGTCACCCGTGACTACTGCGCATATATGGATGTCACCCGTGACTACTGCGCATATATAGATGTCACCCGTGACTACTGCGCATATATAGATGTCACCCGTGACTACTGCGCATGCGTAGAATAAACCAGTGACTACTGCGCATATATGCATGCCACCCGTAACTACTGCGCATATATAGATGTCACCCGTGACTACTGCGCATGCGTAGAATAAACCAGTGACTACTGCGCATATATGAATGTCACCTGTGACTACTGCGCATATATGCATGCCACCCGTGACTACTGCGCATATATAGATGTCACCCGTGACTACTGCGCATGCGTAGAATACACCAGTGACTACTGCGCATATATGCATGCCACCCGTGACTACTGCGCATATATGGATGTCACCTGTGGCTACTGTGCAAATATGGATGACACCCGTGATTACTGCGCATATATGGATGTCATCCGTGGCTACTGCGCATATATGGACGACACCCATGACTACTGCGCATGCGTAGAATAAACCAGTGACTACTGCGCATATATGGATGCCGCCTGTCTATACTGCGCATATATGCATGCAACCCCTGACTACTGCGCATATATGCATGTCACCCGTGACTACTGCGCATGCGCAGAATACACCAGTGACTACTGCGCATATATGCATGCCACCCGTGACTACTGCGCATATATAGATGCCACCCGGGGCTACTGCGCATGCGTAGAATACACCAGTGACTACTGCGCATATATGGATGCCACCCGTGACTACTGCGCATATATGGATGTCACCCGTGACTACTGCGCATGCGTAGAATACACCAGTGACTACTGCGCATATTTGACTACTGCGCATATATGGATGCCACCCGTGACTACTGCGCATATATGGATGTCACCCGTGACTACTGCGCATATATGGATGTCACAGTGACTACTGCGCATATATGGATGCCACCGTGACTACTGCGCATATATAGATGTCACCCGTGACTACTGCGCATGCGTAGAAGAAACCAGTGATTACTGCGCATATATGGATGTCACCCGTGACTACTGCGCATATATGGATGTCACCCGTGACTACTGCGCATATATGGATGTCACCCGTGACTACTGCGCATATATGGATGTCACCCGTGACTACTGCGCATGCGTAGAATGCACCAGTGACTACTGCGCATATATAGATGTCACCCGTGACTACTGCGCATATATGGATGTCACCCGTGACTACTGCGCATATCTGAAATTCACCAGTGACTACTGCGCATATATGGATGCCACCCGTGACTACTGCGCATATATGGATGTCACCCTTGACTACTGCGCATGCGTAGATTACACCAGTGACTACTGCGCATATATAGATGTCACCCGTGATTACTGCTCATATATGGATGTCACCCGTGACTACTGCGCATATATTCATGTCAACCGTGACTACTGCGCATGCCTAGAATACACTAGTGACTACTGCGTATATATGCATGCCACCAGTGACTACTGCGCATCCATAGATGCCCCCCATGATTACTGAGCATATATGCATGTCACCCGTGACTACTGCGCATATATGGATGTCCCAGTGACTACTGCGCATATATGGATGTCACCCATGACTACTGCGCATATATGGATGCCACTCATGACTACTGCGCATATATGGATGTCACAATGACTACTGCGCATATATGGATGTCACCCGTGACTACTGCGCATATATGGATGTAACTCGTGACTACTGCGCATGCGTAGAATATACCAGTGACTACTCCGCATATATTCATGCCTCTGGTGAATAATGCGCATATATGCATGCCTCCCGTGACTACTGCGCATCTGTGGATGTCACCCATGCCTACTGCGCATCCATGGATGACATCCATAATTACTGCGCATATATGTATGCCACCCGTGACTACTGCGCATATATGAATGTCACCTGTGACTACTGCGCATGCGTAGAATACACCAGTGACTACTGCGCATATATGCATTCTGCCCTTGTCTACTGAGCATATATGGATGTCACCGTCACAAGTGCGCATATATGCATGTCACCCGTGACTACTGCGCATACATAAAATACACCGGTAACTACTACGCATATATGTATGCCTCCCGCGACTACTGCGCATATATGGATGTCACTCGTGATTACTGCGCATACGTAAAATACACCAGTGACTACTGCGCATCCATAGATGACACCCATGATTATTGCGCATATATCCATGCAACCCGTCACTACTGCGCATATATGAATGTCCCAGTGACTACTGCGCATATATGGATGTCACCCGTGACTACTGCGCATGCGTAGAATACACCAGTGACTACTGCGCATATATGGATGTTACAGGTGACTACTGCGCATATGTGGATGCCGCCTGTGACTACTGCGCATATATGGATGTCACCGGTGACTACTGCGCATGCGTAGAATACACCAGTGACTACTGCGCATATATGGATGTCACCCGTGACTACTGCGCATGCGTAGATGTCACCAGTGACTACTGCGCATATATGGATGCCACCCGTGTCTACTGCGCATATATGGATGTCACCCGTGACTACTGCGCATGTGTTGATGGCACCAGTGACTACTGCGCATATATAGATGTCACCCGTGATTACTGCGCATATATGGATGTCACCCGTGATTACTGCGCATATATGGATGTCACCCGTGACTACTGCGCATGCGTACAATACACTAGTGACTACTGCGCATATATGGATGCCACCCGCGACTACTGCGCATACGTAGAATACACCAGTGACTACTGCGCACATATGGATGTCATCCGTGACTACTGCGCATCCATAGATGACACCCATGATTACTGCGCATATATGCATGTCACCCGTGACTACTGCGCATATATGCATGTCAACCGTGACTACTGCGCATTCGTAACATACACCAGTGACTACTGCGCATATATGGATGTCACCCGTGACTACTGCGCATATATGGATGTCCCAGTGACTACTGCGCATATATGGATGCCGCCCGTGACTACTGCGCATATATGGATGTCACCCGTGACTACTGCGCATGCGTAGAATACACCAGTGACTACTGCGCATGCGTAGAATACACCAGTGACTACTGCGCATATATGGATGCCGCCTGTGTCTACTGCGCATATATGGATGTCACCCGTGACTACTGCGCATATATGGATGACACCCGTGACTACTGCGCATGCGTAGAATACACCAGTGACTACTGCGCATATATGCATGCCACCCGTGACTACTGCGCATATATGGATGTCTCCCGTGACTACTGCGCATGCGTACAATACACTAGTGACTACTGCGCATATGTGCATGTCACCCGTGATTACTGCGCATATATGGATGCCACCCGTGACTACTGCGCATATATGGATGTCACCCGTGACTACTGCGCATGCGTACAATACACTAGTGACTACTGCGCATATGTGCATGCCACCCGTGACTACTGCGCATATATGAATGTCACCTGTGACTACTGCGCATGCGTAGAATACACCAGTGACTACTGCGCATATATGCATTCCGCCCTTGTCTACTGAGCATATATGGATGTCACCCGTCACAAGTGCGCATAAATGCATGTCACCCGTGACTACTGCTCATACATAAAATACACCGGTAACTATCGCGCATATATGGATGCCACCCGCGACTACTGCGCATACGTAGAATACACCAGTGTTTACTGCGCACATATGGATGTCATCCATGACTACTGCGCATCCATAGATGACACCCATGATTACTGCGCATATATGCATGTCACCCGTGACTACTGCGCATATATGTATGTTTTAGTGACTACTGCGCATATATGGATGTCACCCATGACTTTTGCGCATATATGGATGCATCCCGTGACTACTGCGCACATATGAATGTCACCCGTCACTACTGCGCATATATGGATGTCACCCGTGACTACTGCGCATATATGAATGTTACCTGTGAATAATGCGCATACGTAGAATACACCAGTGACTACTGCGCATATATGGATGCCGCCTTTGTCTACTGCGCATATATGGATGTCACCCGTGACTAATGCGGATGCGTAGACTAAACAAGTGACTACTGCGCATATATGCATTCCACCCGTGTTTACTGCGCATATGTGGATGTCACCCGTGACTACTTTGCATATATGGATGTCACCCGCGATTATTGCGCATACGTAGAATACACCAGTGAATACTGCGACTATATGCATGCCTCCCGTGACTACTGCGCATATATGCATGCCTCCCGTGACTACTGCGCATATATGGATGTCCCAGTGACTACTGCGCATATATGGATGTCCCAATGACTACTGCGCATATATGGATGTCACCCGTGACTACTGCGCATATACAGATGTCACTTGTGACTACTGCGCATATATGAATATCACCTGTGATTAATGCGCATACGTAGAATACACCGGTAACTACTGCGTATATATGGATGCATCCCGTAACTACAGCGCATATATGCATGTCACCCGTGACTACTGCGCATATATGAATGTCACCCGTGATTACTGCGCATGCATAGAATACACCAGTCTCTCCTGTGCATATATAGATGTCACCCATGCCTACTGCGCATCCATGGATGTCACCCGTCACAAGTGCTCATATATGCATGTCACCCGTGACTACTGCGCATACATGAAATACACCGGTAACTACTGCGCATATATGGCTGCCACCCGCGACTACTGCGCGTACGTAGAATACACCAGTGACTACTGCGCACATATGGATGTCATCTGTGACTACTGCGCATCCATAGATGACACCCATGATTACTGCGCATATATAAATGTCACCCGTGACTATTGCGCATATATGGATGTCACCCGTGACTATTGCCCATATATGAATGTCACCTGTGACTACTGCGCATGCGTAGAATACACCAGTGACTACTGCGCATATATGCATTCTGCCCTTGTCTACTGAGCATATATGGATGTCACCGTCACAAGTGCGCATATATGCATGTCACCCGTGACTACTGCGCATACATAAAATACACCGGTAACTACTACGCATATATGTATGCCTCCCGCGACTACTGCGCATATATGGATGTCACTCGTGATTACTGCGCATACGTAAAATACACCAGTGACTACTGCGCATCCATAGATGACACCCATAATTATTGCGCATATATCCATGCAACCCGTCACTACTGCTCATATATAGATGTTCCAGTGACTACTGCGCATATATGAATGTCACCTGTGATTAATGCGCATACGTAGAATACACCGGTAACTACTGCGCGTATATGGATGTTCCAGTGACTACTGCGCATATATGAATGTCACCCGTGACTACTGCGCATTCATGGATGTCACCCGTGATTAATGCGCATACGTAGAATATACAAGTGACACCTGCGCATATATAGATGTCACCCGTGATTTCTGCGCATCCATTGATCACACCAATGATTACTGCGCATATATGCATGCCACCCGTGACAACTGCGCATATATGAATGTCACCCGTGATTACTGCGCATGCATAGAATACACCAGTGTCTCCTGCGCATATATGGATGTCACCCAAGCCTACTGCGCATCCATGGATGTCACCCGTCACAAGTGCGCATATATGCATGTCACCCGTGACTACTGCGCCTACATGAAATACACCGGTAACTACTGCGCATATATGGATGCCACCCGCGACTACTGCGCATACATAGAATACACCAGTGACTACTGCGCACATATGGATGTCATCCGTGACTACTGCGCATCCATAGATGACACCCATGATTACTGCGCATATATGCATGTCACCCGTGACTACTGCGCATATATGCATGTCAACCGTGACTACTGCGCATGCGTAGAATACACCAGTGACTACTGCGTATATATGCATGCCACCAGTGACTACTGCGCATATATGGATGCCGCCTGTGTCTATTGCGCATATATCGATGCATCCCGTGGCTACTGCGCATATATGGATGACACACGTGACCACTGCGCATGCGTAGAATACACCAGTGACTACTGCGCATGCGTAGAATACACCAGTGACTACTGCGCATATATGCATGCCACCCGTGTCTACTGCGCATATATGGATGTCACCCGTGACTACTGCGCATATATAGATGTCACCCGTGACTACTGCGCATGCGTAGAATACACCAGTGACTACTGCGCATATATGCATGCCACCCGTGACTACTGCGCATATATGGATGTCACCCGTGACTACTGCGCATGCGTAGAATACACCAGTGACTACTGCGCATATATGGATGTCACCCGTGACTACTGCGCATATATGGATGCCACCCGTGACTACTGCGCATATATGGATGTCACCCGTGACTACTGCGCATGCGTAGAATACACCAGTGACTACTGCGCATATATGGATGCCACCCGTGACTACTGCGCATATATGGATGTCACCCGTGACTACTGCGCATGCGTAGAATACACCAGTGACTACTGCGCATATATGGATGCCGCCTGTGTCTACTGCGCATATATGGATGTCACCCGTGACTACTGCGCATATATGGACGTCACCCGTGACTACTGCGCATGCGTAGAATACACCAGTGACTACTGCGCATATATAGA
Organism: Trichopria drosophilae; assembly: GCA_030407085.1. Lineage (NCBI taxonomy): Eukaryota > Metazoa > Arthropoda > Insecta > Hymenoptera > Diapriidae > Trichopria > Trichopria drosophilae. The sequence goes on from CM059586.1 coordinate 111,778,541, forward strand.
TGTCACCCGTCATTACTGCGCATACGTAGAATACACCTGTGACTACTGGGCATATATAGATGTCACCCGTGATTCCTGCGCATATATGGATGTCACCCGTGGCTACTGCGCATATATAGATGACACCCGTGACCACTGCGCATATATGTATGTTTTAGTGACTACTGCGCATATATGGATGTCACCCATGACTTTTGCGCATATATGGATGCATCCCGTGACTACTGCGCACATATGAATGTCACCCGTCACTACTGCGCATATATGGATGTCACCCGTGACTACTGCGCATATATGAATGTCACCTGTGAATAATGCGCATACGTAGAATACACCAGTGACTACTGCGCATATATGGATGCCGCCTTTGTCTACTGCGCATATATGGATGTCACCCGTGACTAATGCGGATGCGTAGACTAAACAAGTGACTACTGCGCATATATGCATTCCACCCGTGTCTACTGCGCATATGTGGATGTCACCCGTGACTACTTTGCATATATGGATGTCACCCGCGATTATTGCGCATACGTAGAATACACCAGTGAATACTGCGCATATATAGATGTCATCCGTGACTACTGCGCATATACGAATGTCACCCGTGACTACTGCGCATATATGCTAGTCACCCGTGACTACTGCGCATATATGGATGTCCCAATGACTACTGCGCATATATGGATGTCACCCGTGACTACTGCGCATATACAGATGTCACTTGTGACTACTGCGCATATATGAATATCACCTGTGATTAATGCGCATACGTAGAATACACCGGTAACTACTGCGTATATATGGATGCATCCCGTAACTACAGCGCATATATGCATGTCACCCGTGACTACTGCGCATATATGAATGTCACCCGTGATTACTGCGCATGCATAGAATACACCAGTCTCTCCTGTGCATATATAGATGTCACCCATGCCTACTGCGCATCCATGGATGTCACCCGTCACAAGTGCTCATATATGCATGTCACCCGTGACTACTGCGCATACATGAAATACACCGGTAACTACTGCGCATATATGGCTGCCACCCGCGACTACTGCGCGTACGTAGAATACACCAGTGACTACTGCGCACATATGGATGTCATCTGTGACTACTGCGCATCCATAGATGACACCCATGATTACTGCGCATATATAAATGTCACCCGTGACTATTGCGCATATATGGATGTCACCCGTGACTATTGCGCATATATGGATGCATCCCGTGACTACTGCGCATATATAGATGTCACCCGTGACTACTGCGCATATACGAATGTCACCCGTGATGAATGCGAATACGTAGAATAGACCAGTGATTAATAGGCATATATAGATGTCACCCGTGACTACTGCGCATGCGTAGAATACACCAGTGACTACTACGCATATATGGATGCCTCCCGTGATTACTGCGCATATATGGATGTCACCCGTGACTACTGCGCATATATAGATGTCACCCGTGACTACTGCGCATATATGGATGTCACCCGTGACTACTGCGCATATATGGATGTCACCCGTGACTACTGCGCATGCGTAGAATACACCAGTGACTACTGCGCATATATGGATGTCACCCGTGACTACTGCGCATGCGTAGAATACACCAGTGACTACTGCGCATATATGGATGCCACCCGTGACTACTGCGCATATATGGATGTCACCCGTGATTACTGCGCATATATGGATGTCACCCGTGACTACTGCGCATATATGGATGTCACCCGTCACAAGTGCGCATATATGCATGTCACCCATGACTACTGCGCATATATGAATATCACCCGCGATTAATGCGAACACGTAGAATAGACCAGTGATTACTACGCATATATAGATGTCACCTGTGACTACTGCGCATGCGTAGAATACACCAGTGACGACTGCGCATATATGCATGCCTCCCGTGACTACTGCGCATATAAGCATGCCTCCCGTGACTACTGCGCATGCGTAGAATACACCCAGTGACTACTGCGCATATATGGATGCCACCCGTGACTACTGCGCATACGTAGAATACACCAGTGACTACTGCGCATATATGGATGTCACCCGTGATTAATGCGCATACGCAGAATACACAAGTGAGAACTGCGCATATGTGCATGCCTCCCGTGACTACTGCGCATATATGAATGTCCCAGTGACTACTGCGCATATATGGATGTCACCCGTGACTACTGCGCATATAAGGATGTCCCAGTGACTACTGCGCATATATGGATGTCACCCGTGACTACTGCGCATATATGCATGTCACCCGTGATTAATGCGAATATATGGATGTCACCCGTGACTACTGCGCATATATGCATGTCACCCTTGATTACTGCGCATATATGGATGTCACCCGTGATTACTGCGCATATATGGATGTCACCCGTGACTACTGCGCATATATGGATGTCACCCGTGACTACTGCGCATATATGGATGTCACCCGTGACTACTGCGCATGCGTAGAATACACCAGTGACTACTGCGCATATATGCATGCCACCCGTGACTACTGCGCATATATGCATGTCACCCGTGATTAATGCGCATATATGGATGTCACCCGTGACTACTGCGCATATATGCATGTCACCCTTGATTACTGCGCATATATGGATGTCACCCGTCACTACTGCGCATATATGGATGTCACCCGTGATTACTGCGCATACATAGAATACACCAGTGTCTACTGCGCATATATGGATGTCACCCGCGAATAATGCGGATGCGTAGACTAAACAAGTGACTACTGCGCATAAGTGGATGTCACCCGTGACTACTGCGCATATATGGTTGTCCCCCTGACTACTTCGCATATATGGATGACACCCGCGATTATTGCGCATACGTAGAATTCACCAGTGACTACTGCACATATATGCATTCTGCCCTTGTCTACTGAGCATATATGGATGTCACCGTCACAAGTTCGCATATATGCATGTCACCCGTGACTACTGCGCATACATAAAATACACCGTTAACTACTGCGCATATAAGCATGCCACCCGCGACTACTGCGCATATATGGATGTCACCTGTGATTACTGCGCATACGTAGAATACACCAGTGACTACTGCGCATATATAGATGTCACCCGTGACTACGGCGCATATATGGATGACACCCCTGACTACTGCGCATATATGAATGTCACCCGTGACTACTGCGCATACGTAGAATACACCGGTAACTACTGCGCATATATGGATGTTCCAGTGACTACTGCGCATATATGCATGCCACCCGTGACTACTGCGCATATATAGATGTCACCCGTGACTACTGCGCATGCGTAGAATACACCAGTGACTACTGCGCATATATGGATGTCACCAGTGACTACTGCGCATATGTGGATGCCGCCAGTGTCTACTGCGCCTATATGCATGCCACCCGTGGCTACTGCGCATATATGGATGACACCCGTGACTACTGCGCATGCGTAGAATACACCAGTGACTACTGCGCATGCGTAGAATACACCAGTGACTACTGCGCATATATGCATGTCACCCGTGTCTACTGCGCATATATGGACGTCATCTGTGATTACTGCGCACACATATATGGATGTAACTCGTGACTACTGCGCATGCGTAGAATATACCAGTGACTACTCCGCATATATTCATGCCTCTGGTGAATACTGCGCATATATGCATGCCTCCCGTGACTACTGCGCATATGTGGATGTCACCTGTGACTACTGCGCATATATGGAGGGCCCAATGACTACTGCGTATATATGGATGTCACCCGTGACTACTGCGCATATATGAATATCACCTGTGATTAATGCGCATACGTAGAATACACCGGTAACTACTGCGCATATATGGATGTTCCAGTGACTACTGCGCATATATGAATGTCACCCATCACTGCTGCGCATATATGCATGTCAACCGTGACTACTGCGCATGCCTAGAATACACCAGTGACTACTGCGTATATATGCATGCCACCAGTGACTACTGCGCATATATGGATGTCCCAGTGACTACTGCGCATATATGCATGCCACCCGTGGCTACTGCGCATATATGGATGACACCCGTGATCACTGCGCATGCGTAGAATACACCAGTGACTACTGCGCATGCGTAGAATACACCAGTGACTACTGCGCATATATGGATGCCGCCTGTGTCTACTGCGCATATATGCATGCCACCCGTGGCTACTGCGCATATATGGATGACACCCGTGATCACTGCGCATGCGTAGAATACACCAGTGACTACTGCGCATATATAGATGTCACCCGTGATTACTGCGCATATATGGATGTCACCCGTGACTACTGCGCATATATGGATGTCACCCGTGACTACTGCGCATATATGGATGTCACCCGTGACTACTGCGCATATATGGATGTCACCCGTGACTACTGCGCATGCGTAGAATACACCAGTGACTACTGCGCATATATGGATGCCGCCTGTGTCTACTGCGCATATATGGATGTCACCCGTGACTACTGCGCATATATGGATGTCACCCGTGACTACTGCGCATGCGCAGAATACACAAGTGAATACTGCGCATATATGCATGCCACCCCTGACTACTGCGCATATATGGATGTCACCCGTGACTACTGCGCATGCGCAGAATATCAGAGTGACTACTGCGCATATATGGGTGTCACCCGTGACTACTGCGCATGCGTAGAATACACCAGTGACTACTGCGCATATATGGGTGTCACCCGTGACTACTGCGCATGCGTAGAATACACCAGTGACTACTGCGCATATATGCATGCCGCCTGTGACTACTGCGCATATATGGATGTCACCCGTGACTACTGCGCATGCGTAGAATACACCAGTGACTACTGCGCATATATGGATGCCGCCCGTGACTACTGCGCATATATGGATGTCACCCGTGACTACTGCGCATGCGTAGAATACACCAGTGACTACTGCGCATATATGGATGTCACCCGTGACTACTGCGCATGCGTAGAATACACCAGTGACTACTGCGCATATATGGATGCCGCCCGTGACTACTGCGCATATATGGATGTCACCCGTGACTACTGCGCATGCATAGATGGCACCCGTGACTACTGCGCATATATAGATGTCACCCGTGACTGCTGCGCATCCATGGATGTCACCCGTCACAACTGCGCATATATGGATGTCACCCGTGACTACTGCGCATCCGTGGAATACACCAGTGACTACTGCGCATATGTGGATGTCACCCGTGGCTACTGCGCATGCGTAGAATACACCAGTGACTACTGCGCATATATGAATGTCACCCGTGACTACTGCGCATATATGGATGTCACCCGTGACTACTGCGCATATATGGATGTCACCCGTGACTACTGCGCATATATGGATGTCCCAGTGACTACTGCGCATATATGCATGCCGCCCGTGTCTACTGCGCATATATGGATGTCACCCGTGACTACTGCGCATGCGTAGAATACACCAGTGACTACTGCGCATGCGTAGAATACACCAGTGACTACTGCGCATATATGGATGCCGCCTGTGTCTACTGCGCATATATGGGTGTCACCCGTGATTACTGCGCATATATGGATGTCACCCGTGACTACTGCGCATATATGGATGCCGCCTGTGTCTACTGCGCATGCGCAGAATACACAAGTGAATACTGCGCATATATAGATGTCACCCGTGATTACTGCGCATATATGGATGTCACACTGCGCATATAATACACCGTGACTACTGCGCATGCGTAGAATACAGTGACTACTGCGCATATATGGATGTCACCCGTGACTACTGCGCATATATGGATGTCACCCGTGACTACTGCGCAACTACTGCGCATGCGTAGATATACACCCGTACTGCGCATATGATGCCGCCTGTATCTACTGCGCATATATGGATGACACCCGTGACCACTGCGCATGCGTAGAATACACCAGTGACTACTGCGCATATATGGATGTCCCAGTGACTACTGCGCATATATGCATGCCACCCGTGACTACTGCGCATATATGGATGTCACCCGTGACTACTGCGCATGCGTAGAATACACCAGTGACTACTGCGCATATATGGATGTCACCCGTGACTACTGCGCATATATAGATGTCACCCGTGACTACTGCGCATGCGTAGAATACACCAGTGACTACTGCGCATGCGTAGAATACACCAGTGACTACTGCGCATATATGGATGCCGCCTGTGTCTACTGCGCATATATGGATGTCACCCGTGACTACTGCGCATGCGTAGAATACACCAATGACTACTGCGCATGCGTAGAATGCACCAGAGACTACTGCGCATATATAGATGTCACCCGTGATTACTGCGCATATATGGATGTCACCCGTGACTACTGCGCATGCGTAGAATACACCAGTGACTACTGCGCATATATGGATGCCGCCAGTGACTACTGCGCATATATGGATGTCACCCGTGACTACTGCGCATGCGTAAAATACACCAGTGACTACTGCGCATGCGTAGAATACACCAGTGACTACTGCGCATATATGGATGCCGCCTGTGTCTACTGCGCATATATGGATGTCACCCGTGACTACTGCGCATGCGTAGAATACACCAGTGACTACTGCGCATATATGCATGCCGCCTGTGTCTACTGCGCATATATGGATGTCACCCGTGACTACTGCGCATGCGTAGAATACACCAGTGACTACTGCGCATATATGGATGCCGCCTGTGTCTACTGCGCATATATGGATGTCACCCGTGACTACTGCGCATGCGTAGAATACACCAGTGACTACTGCGCATATATGCATGCCGCCTGTGTCTACTGCGCATATATGGATGTCACCCGTGACTACTGCGCATGCGTAGCATACACCAGTGACTATTGCGCATATATACATGTCACCCGTGATTACTGCGCAATAATGGATGTCAACCGTGGCTATTGCGCATATATGGATGACACCCTTCACCACTGCGCATGCGTAGAATACACCAGTGACTACTGCGCATATATGGATACCGCCTGTGTCTACTGCGCATATATCGATGTCACCTGTGACTACTGCGCATGCGCAGAATGCACCAGTGACTACTGCGCATATATATATGTTACCCGTGATTACTGTGCATATATAGATGTCACCCGTGACTACTGCGCATGCGTAGAATACACCAGTGACTACTGCGCATATATGGATGCCGCCTGTGTCTACTGCGCATATATGGATGTCACGCGTGACTACTGCGCATGCGTAGAATAAACCAGAGACTACTGCGCATGCGTAGAATACACCAGTGACTAGTGCGCATTTATGAATGTCACCCGTGACTACTGCGCATATATGGATGTCACCCGTGACTACTGCGCATGCGCAGAATACACCAGTGACTACTGCGCATATATGGATGCCGCCTGTGTCTACTGCGCATATATGGATGTCACCCGTGACTACTGCGCATGCGCAGAATACACAAGTGACTACTACGCATATATGCATGCCACCCCTGACTACTGCGCATATATGGATGTCACCCGTGACTACTGCGCATGCGCAGAATACAAGAGTGACTACTGCGCATATATGGATGTCACCCGTGACTACTGCGCATATATGGATGTCACCCGTGACTACTGCGCATGCGTAGAATACACCAGTGACTACTGCGCATATATGGATGCCACCCGTGACTACTGCGCATATATGGATGTCACCCGTGACTACTGCGCATGCGTAGAATACACCAGTGACTACTGCGCATATATGGATGCCGCCTGTGTCTACTGCGCATATATGGATGTCACCCGTGACTACTGCGCATATATGGATGTCACCCGTGACTACTGCGCATGCGTAGAATACACCAGTGACTACTGCGCATATATGGATGCCACCCGTGACTACTGCGCATATATGGATGTCACCCGTGACTACTGCGCATGCGTAGAATACACCAGTGACTACTGCGCATATATGGATGCCGCCTGTGTCTACTGCGCATATATAATGTCACCCGTGATTACTGCGCACATATGGATATCACCCGTGACTACTGCGCATATATGCATGTCCCAGTGACTACTGCGCATATATGCATGCCACCCGTGACTTCAGCGCATATATGGATGTCACCTGTGGCTACTGCGCATATATGGATGACACCCGTGACCACTGGGCATGCGTAGAATACACCAGTGACTACTGCGCATATATGGATGCCGCCTGTGTCCACTGCGCATATATGGATGTCACCCGTGACTACTGCGCATGCGTAGAATACACCAGTGACTACTGCGCATATATGGATGCCGCCTGTGTCTACTGCGCATATATGGATGTCACCCGTGACTACTGCGCATGCGTAGAATAAACTAGTGACTACTGCGCATATATAATGTCACCCGTGATCACTGCGCATATATGGATGTCACCCGTGACTACTGCGCATATATGCATGTCACCCGTGACTACTGCGCATGCGTAAAATACACCAGTGACTACTGCGCATCCGAAGAATACACCAGTGACTACTGCGCATATATGGATGCCGCCCGTGTCTACTGCGCATATATGGATGTCACCCGTGACTACTGCGCATGCGTAGAATACACCAGTGACTACTGCGCATATATGGATGCCGCCTGTGACTACTGCGCATATATGGATGTCACCCGTCACTACTGCGCATATATGGATGTCACCCGTGACTACTGCGCATGCGTAGAATACACCAGTGACTACTGCGCATGCGTAGAATGCACCAGAGACTACTGCGCATATATAGATGTCACCCGTGACTACTGCGCATATATGGATGTCACCCGTGACTACTGCGCATATATGGATGTCACCCGTGACTACTGCGCATATATGGATGCCGCCTGTGTCTACTGCGCATATATGGATGTCACCCGTGACTACTGCGCATATATAGATGTCACCCGTGACTACTGCGCATGCGTAAAATACACCAGTGACTACTGCGCATGCGTAGAATACACCAGTGACTACTGCGCATATATGGATGCCGCCTGTGTCTACTGCGCATATATGGATGTCACCCGTGACTACTGCGCATGCGTAGAATACACCAGTGACTACTGCGCATATATGCATGTCACCCGTGACTACTGCGCATATATGGATGTCACCCGTGACTACTGCGCATATATGGATGTCACCCGTGACTACTGCGCATGCGTAGAATACACCAGTGACTACTGCGCATATATGGATGCCGCCTGTGACTACTGCGCATATATGGATGTCACCCGTGACTACTGCGCATATATAGATGTCACCCGTGACTACTGCGCATGCGTAGAATACACCAGTGACTACTGCGCATATATGGATGCCGCCTGTGTCTACTGCGCATATATGGATGTCACCCGTGACTACTGCGCATGCGTAGAATACACCAGTGACTACTGCGCATATATGGATGCCGCCTGTGACTACTGCGCATATATGGATGTCACCCGTGACTACTGCGCATATATAGATGTCACCAGTGACTACTGCGCATATATGCATGCCACCCGTGACTACTGCGCATATATGGATGTCACCCGTGACTACTGCGCATGCGTAGAATACACCAGTGACTACTGCGCATATATGGATGCCGCCAGTGACTACTGCGCATATATGGATGTCACCCGTGACTACTGCGCATGCGTAGAATACACCAGTGACTACTGCGCATATATGGATGCCGCCTGTGTCTACTGCGCATATATGGATGTCACCCGTGACTACTGCGCATGCGTAGAATACACCAGTGACTACTGCGCATATATGGATGCCGCCTGTGACTACTGCGCATATATGGATGTCACCCGTGACTACTGCGCATGCGTAGAATACACCAGTGACTACTGCGCATATATGAATGTCACCCGTGACAACTGCGCATATATGGATGTCACCCGTGACTACTGCGCATGCGTAAAATACACCAGTGACTACTGCGCATGCGTAGAATACACCAGTGACTACTGCGCATATATGGATGCCGCCTGTGTCTACTGCGCATATATGGATGTCACCCGTGACTACTGCGCATGCGTAGAATACACCAGTGACTACTGCGCATATATGGATGCCACCCGTGACTACTGCGCATATATGGATGTCACCCGTGACTACTGCGCATGCGTAGAATACACCAGTGACTACTGCGCATATATGCATGCCACCCGTGACTACTGCGCATATATGGATGTCACCCGTGACTACTGCGCATATATGGATGTCACCCGTGACTACTGCGCATGCGTAGAATACACCAGTGACTACTGCGCATATATGGATGCCGCCTGTGTCTACTGCGCATATATGGATGTCACCCGTGACTACTGCGCATGCGTAGAATACACCAGTGACTACTGCGCATATATGGATGCCACCCGTGACTACTGCGCATATATGGATGTCACCCGTGACTACTGCGCATGCGTAAAATACACCAGTGACTACTGCGCATGCGTAGAATACACCAGTGACTACTGCGCATATATGGATGCCGCCTGTGTCTACTGCGCATATATGGATGTCACCCGTGACTACTGCGCATGCGTAGAATACACCAGTGACTACTGCGCATATATGGATGCCACCCGTGACTACTGCGCATATATGGATGTCACCCGTGACTACTGCGCATGCGTAGAATACACCAGTGACTACTGCGCATATATGGATGTCACCCGTGACTACTGCGCATATATGGATGTCACCCGTGACTACTGCGCATGCGTAGAATACACCAGTGACTACTGCGCATGCGTAGAATACACCAGTGACTACTGCGCATATATGGATGCCGCCCGTGACTACTGCGCATATATGGATGTCACCCGTGACTACTGCGCATGCGTAGAATACACCAGTGACTACTGCGCATATATGGATGCCGCCAGTGACTACTGCGCATATATGGATGTCACCCGTGACTACTGCGCATGCGTAGAATACACCAGTGACTACTGCGCATGCGTAGAATACACCAGTGACTACTGCGCATATATGGATGCCGCCTGTGTCTACTGCGCATATATGGATGTCACCCGTGACTACTGCGCATGCGTAGAATACACCAGTGACTACTGCGCATATATGGATGCCGCCCGTGACTACTGCGCATATATGGATGTCACCCGTGACTACTGCGCATGCGTAGAATACACCAGTGACTACTGCGCATATATGGATGCCGCCTGTGTCTACTGCGCATATGTGGATGTCACCCGTGACTACTGCGCATGCGTAGAATACACCAGTGACTACTGCGCATATATAATGTCACCCGTGATTACTGCGCATATATGGATGTCACCCGTGACTACTGCGCATATATGGATGCCGCCTGTGTCTACTGCGCATATATGGATGTCACCCGTGACTACTGCGCATGCGTAGAATACACCAGTGACTACTGCGCATGCGTAGAATACACCAGTGACTACTGCGCATATATGGATGCCGCCTGTGTCTACTGCGCATATATGGGTGTCACCCGTGTCTACTGCGCATGCGTAGAATACACCAGTGACTACTGCGCATATATGCATGCCACCCGTGACTACTGCGCATATATGGATGTCACCCGTGACCACTGCGCATGCGTAGAATACACCAGTGACTACTGCGCATATATGGATGCCGCCAGTGTCTACTGCGCATATATGGATGTCACCCGTGACTACTGCGCATGCGTAGAATACACCAGTGACTACTGCGCATATATGGATGCCGCCTGTGTCTACTGCGCATATATGGATGTCACCCGTGACTACTGCGCATATATGGATGTCACCCGTGACTACTGCGCATGCGTAGAATACACCAGTGACTACTGCGCATATATGGATGCCGCCTGTGTCTACTGCGCATATATGGATGTCACCCGTGACTACTGCGCATGCGTAAAATACACCAGTGACTACTGCGCATGCGTAGAATACACCAGTGACTACTGCGCATATATGGATGCCGCCTGTGTCTACTGCGCATATATGGATGTCACCCGTGACTACTGCGCATGCGTAGAATACACCAGTGACTACTGCGCATATATGCATGTCACCCGTGACTACTGCGCATATATGGATGTCACCCGTGACTACTGCGCATGCGTAGAATACACCAGTGACTACTGCGCATATATGGATGCCGCCTGTGTCTACTGCGCATATATGGATGTCACCCGTGACTACTGCGCATGCGTAGAATACACCAGTGACTACTGCGCATGCGTAGAATACACCAGTGACTACTGCGCATATATGGATGCCGCCTGTGTCTACTGCGCATATATGGATGTCACCCGTGACTACTGCGCATGCGTAGAATACACCAGTGACTACTGCGCATATATAGATGTCACCCGTGATTACTGCGCATATATGGATGTCACCCGTGACTACTGCGCATATATGGATGTCCCAGTGACTACTGCGCATATATGCATGCCACCCGTGACTACTGCGCATATATGGATGTCACCCGTGACTACTGCGCATGCGTAGAATACACCAGTGACTACTGCGCATATATAGATGTCACCCGTGACTACTGCGCATATATGGATGTCACCCGTGACTACTGCGCATATATGGATGACACCCGTGACTACTGCGCATGCGTAGAATGCACCAGTGACTACTGCGCATATATGGATGTCACCCGTCACTACTGCGCATATATAGATGTCACCCGTGACTACTGCGCATGCGTAAAATACACCAGTGACTACTGCGCATGCGTAGAATACACCAGTGACTACTGCGCATATATGGATGTCACCCGTGACTACTGCGCATATATGGATGTCACCCGTGACTACTGCGCATGCGTAGAATACACCAGTGACTACTGCGCATGCGTAGAATACACCAGTGACTACTGCGCATATATGGATGCCGCCTGTGTCTACTGCGCATATATGGATGTCACCCGTGACTACTGCGCATGCGTAGAATACACCAGTGACTACTGCGCATATATAATGTCACCCGTGACTACTGCGCATATATGGATGTCACCCGTGACTACTGCGCATGCGTAGAATACACCAGTGACTACTGCGCATATATGCGTGCCACCCGTGACTACTGCGCATATATGCATGTCACCCGTGACTACTGCGCATGCGTAAAATACACCAGTGACTACTGCGCATGCGTAGAATACACCAGTGACTACTGCGCATATATGGATGCCGCCTGTGTCTACTGCGCATATATGGATGTCACCCGTGACTACTGCGCATGCGTAGAATACACCAGTGACTACTGCGCATATATAGATGCCACCCGTGACTACTGCGCATATATGGATGTCACCCGTGACTACTGCGCATGCGTAGAATACACCAGTGACTACTGCGCATATATGCATGCCACCCGTGACTACTGCGCATATATGGATGTCACCCGTGACTACTGCGCATGCGTAAAATACACCAGTGACTACTGCGCATGCGTAGAATACACCAGTGACTACTGCGCATATATGGATGCCGCCTGTGTCTACTGCGCATATATGGATGTCACCCGTGACTACTGCGCATGCGTAGAATACACCAGTGACTACTGCGCATATATAGATGTCACCCGTGACTACTGCGCATATATGGATGTCACCCGTGACTACTGCGCATATATGGATGACACCCGTGACCACTGCGCATGCGTAGAATACACCAGTGACTACTGCGCATATATGGATGCCGCCTGTGTCTACTGCGCATATATGGATGTCACCCGTGACTACTGCGCATGCGTAGAATACACCAGTGACTACTGCGCATATATGGATGCCGCCTGTGTCTACTGCGCATATATGGATGTCACCCGTGACTACTGCGCATGCGTAGAATACACCAGTGACTACTGCGCATATATGCATGTCACCCGTGACTACTGCGCATATATGGATGTCACCCGTGACTACTGCGCATATATGGATGTCCCAGTGACTACTGCGCATATATGCATGCCACCCGTGACTACTGCGCATATATGGATGTCACCCGTGACTACTGCGCATGCGTAGAATACACCAGTGACTACTGCGCATATATACATGCCGCCTGTGTCTACTGCGCATATATGGATGTCACCCGTGATTACTGTGCATATATAGATGTCACCCGTGACTACTGCGCATGCGTAAAATACACCAGTGACTACTGCGCATATATGGATACCGCCTGTGTCTACTGCGCATATATCGATGTCACCTGTGACTACTGCGCATGCGCAGAATACACCAGTGAGTAGTGCGCATATATATATGACACCCGTGATTACTGTAGATATATAGATGTCACCCGTGACTACTGCGCATATATGGATGTCCCAGTGACTACTGCGCATATATGCATGCCGCCCGTGTCTACTGCGCATATATGGATGTCACCCGTGACTACTGCGCATGCGTAGAATGCACCAGTGACTACTGCGCATATATAGATGTCACCCGTGACTACTGCGCATATATGGATGTCACCCGTGATTACTGCGCATATATGGATGTCACCCGTGACTACTGCGCATATATAGATGTCACCCGTGACTACTGCGCATGCGTAAAATACACCAGTGACTACTGCGCATGCGTAGAATACACCAGTGACTACTGCGCATATATGGATGCCGCCTGTGTCTACTGCGCATATATGGATGTCACCCGTGACTACTGCGCATGCGCAGAATACACCAGTGACTACTGCGCATATATGCATGCCACCCCTGACTACTGCGCATATATGGATGTCACCCGTGACTACTGCGCATGCGTAGAATACACCAGTGACTACTGCGCATATATGGATGCCGCCTGTGTCTACTGCGCATATATGGATGTCACCCGTGACTACTGCGCATGCGTAGAATACACCAGTGACTACTGCGCATGCGTAGAATACACCAGTGACTACTGCGCATATATGGATGCCGCCTGTGTCTACTGCGCATATATGGATGTCACCCGTGACTACTGCGCATGCGTAGAATACACCAGTGACTACTGCGCATATATAGATGTCACCCGTGATTACTGCGCATATATGGATGTCACCCGTGACTACTGCGCATGCGTAGAATACACCAGTGACTACTGCGCATGCGTAGAATACACCAGTGACTACTGCGCATATATGGATGCCGCCTGTGTCTACTGCGCATATATGGATGTCACCCGTGACTACTGCGCATGCGTAGAATACACCAGTGACTACTGCGCATATATGGATGCCGCCTGTGTCTACTGCGCATATATGGATGTCACCCGTGACTACTGCGCATGCGTAGAATACACCAGTGACTACTGCGCATATATGGATGCCGCCCGTGTCTACTGCGCATATATGGATGTCACCCGTGACTACTGCGCATGCGTAGAATACACCAGTGACTACTGCGCATATATGGATGTCACCCGTGACTACTGCGCATATATGGATGTCACCCGTGATTACTGCGCATATATGGATGTCACCCGTGACTACTGCGCATATATGGATGTCACCCGTGACTACTGCGCATGCGTAAAATACACCAGTGACTACTGCGCATGCGTAGAATACACCAGTGACTACTGCGCATATATGGATGCCGCCTGTGTCTACTGCGCATATATGGATGTCACCCGTGACTACTGCGCATGCGTAGAATACACCAGTGACTACTGCGCATATATGGATGCCACCCGTGACTACTGCGCATATATGGATGTCACCCGTGACTACTGCGCATGCGTAGAATACACCAGTGACTACTGCGCATATATGGATGCCGCCTGTGACTACTGCGCATATATGGATGTCACCCGTGACTACTGCGCATGCGTAGAATGCACCAGTGACTACTGCGCATATATAGATGTCACCCGTGATTACTGCGCATATATGGATGTCACCCGTGATTACTGCGCATATATGGATGTCACCCGTGACTACTGCGCATGCGTAGAATACACCAGTGACTACTGCGCATATATGGATGCCGCCTGTGTCTACTGCGCATATATGGATGTCACCCGTGACTACTGCGCATGCGTAGAATACACCAGTGACTACTGCGCATATATAATGGTACCCGTGACTACTGCGCATATATAATGTCACCCGTGATCACTGCGCATATATGGATGTCACCCGTGACTACTGCGCATATATGCATGTCACCCGTGACTACTGCGCATGCGTAAAATACACCAGTGACTACTGCGCATGCGAAGAATACACCAGTGACTACTGCGCATCTATGGATGCCGCCTGTGTCTACTGCGCATATATGGACGTCACCCGTGACTACTGCGCATGCGTAGAATACACCAGTGACTACTGCGCATATATGCATGCCACCCGTGACTACTGCGCATATATGGATGTCACCCGTGACCACTGCGCATGCGTAGAATACACCAGTGACTACTGCGCATATATGGATGCCGCCAGTGTCTACTGCGCATATATGGATGTCACCCGTGACTACTGCGCATGCGTAGAATACACCAGTGACTACTGCGCATGCGTAGAATACACCAGTGACTACTGCGCATATATGGATGCCGCCTGTGTCTACTGCGCATATATGGGTGTCACCCGTGACTACTGCGCATGCGTAGAATAAACCAGTGACTACTGCGCATATATGAATGTCACCTGTGACAACTGCGCATATATAGATGTCACCAGTGACTACTGCGCATGCGTAGAATACACCAGTGACTACTGCGCATATATAGATGTCACCCGTGATTACTGCGCATATATGGATGTCACCCGTGACTACTGCGCATATATGGATGTCACCCGTGACTACTGCGCATGCGTAGAATACACCAGTGACTACTGCGCATATATGGATGCCGCCTGTGTCTACTGCGCATATATGGATGTCACTCGTGACTACTGCGCATGCGCAGAATACAAGAGTGACTAATGCGCATATATGGATGCCGCCTGTGTCTACTGCGAATATATAATGTCACCCGTGATTTCTGCGCATATATGGATGACACCCGTGATCACTGCGCATGCGTAGAATACACCAGTGACTACTGCGCATATATAGATGTCACCCGTGATTACTGCGCATATATGGATGTCACCCGTGACTACTGCGCATGCGTAGAATACACCAGTGACTACTGCGCATATATGGATGCCGCCTGTGTCTACTGCGCATATATGGGTGTCACCCGTGACTACTGCGCATGCGTAGAATACACCAGTGACTACTGCGCATATATAATGGTACCCGTGACTACTGCGCATATATAGATGTCACCCGTGACTACTGCGCATATATGGATGTCCCAGTGACTACTGCGCATATATGCATGCCACCCGTGGCTACTGCGCATATATGGATGTCACCCGTGACTACTGCGCATGCGTAGAATACACCAGTGACTACTGCGCATATATGAATGTCACCCGTGACTACTGCGCATATATGGATGTCACCCGTGACTACTGCGCATATATAGATGTCACCCGTGACTACTGCGCATACGTAGAATACACCCGTGACTACTGCGCATATATGGATGCCGCCTGTGTCTACTGCGCATATATGGATGTCACCCGTGACTACTGCGCATGCGTAGAATACACCAGTGACTACTGCGCATATATAGATGTCACCCGTGATTACTGCGCATATATGGATGTCACCCGGGACTACTGCGCATATATGGATGTCCCAGTGACTACTGCGCATATATGCATGCCACCCGTGACTACTGCGCATATATAGATGTCACCCGTGACTACTGCGCATGCGTAGAATAAACCAGTGACTACTGCGCATATATGGATGTCACCCGTGACTACTGCGCATATATGGATGTCACCCGTGACTACTGCGCATATATGGATGCCACCCGTGACTACTGCGCATATATGGATGTCACCCGTGACTACTGCGCATGCGTAGAATACACCAGTGACTACTGCGCATGCGTAGAATACACCAGTGACTACTGCGCATATATGGATGCCGCCTGTGTCTACTGCGCATATATGGATGTCACCCGTGACTACTGCGCATGCGTAGAATACACCAGTGACTACTGCGCATATATGCATGCCACCCGTGACTACTGCGCATATATGGATGTCACCCGTGACTACTGCGCATGCGTAGAATACACCAGTGACTACTGCGCATATATGGATGCCGCCCGTGTCTACTGCGCATATATGGATGTCACCCGTGACTACTGCGCATGCGTAGAATACACCAGTGACTACTGCGCATGCGTAGAATACACCAGTGACTACTGCGCATATATGGATGCCGCCTGTGTCTACTGCGCATATATGGATGTCACCCGTGACTACTGCGCATGCGTAGAATACACCAGTGACTACTGCGCATATATAGATGTCACCCGTGACTACTGCGCATATATGGATGTCACCCGTGACTACTGCGCATGCGTAGAATACACCAGTGACTACTGCGCATGCGTAGAATACACCAGTGACTACTGCGCATATATGGATGCCGCCTGTGTCTACTGCGCATATATGGATGTCACCCGTGACTACTGCGCATGCGTAGAATACACCAGTGACTACTGCGCATATATAGATGTCACCCGTGATTACTGCGCATATATGGATGTCACCCGTGACTACTGCGCATGCGTAGAATACACCAGTGACTACTGCGCATATATGGATGCCGCCTGTGTCTACTGCGCATATATGGATGTCACCCGTGACTACTGCGCATGCGTAGAATACACCAGTGACTACTGCGCATATATGAATGTCACCCGTGACTACTGCGCATATATGGATGTCACCCGTGACTACTGCGCATATATGGATGTCACCCGTGACTACTGCGCATATATGGATGTCACCCGTGACTACTGCGCATGCGTAAAATACACCAGTGACTACTGCGCATGCGTAGAATACACCAGTGACTACTGCGCATATATGGATGCCGCCTGTGTCTACTGCGCATATATGGACGTCACCCGTGACTACTGCGCATGCGTAGAATACACCAGTGACTACTGCGCATATATGGATGCCACCCGTGACTACTGCGCATATATGGATGTCACCCGTGACTACTGCGCATGCGTAGAATACACCAGTGACTACTGCGCATATATGAATGTCACCCGTGACTACTGCGCATATATGGATGTCACCCGTGACTACTGCGCATGCGTAGAATACACCAGTGACTACTGCGCATATATGGATGTCCCAGTGACTACTGCGCATATATGCATGCCACCCGTGACTACTGCGCATATATGGATGTCACCCGTGACTACTGCGCATGCGTAGAATACACCAGTGACTACTGCGCATATATGGATGCCGCCTGTGTCTACTGCGCATATATGGATGTCACCCGTGACTACTGCGCATGCGTAGAATACACCAGTGACTACTGCGCATATATAATGTCACCCGTGATTACTGCGCATATATGGATGTCACCCGTGATTACTGCGCATATATGGATGTCCCAGTGACTACTGCGCATATATGCATGTCACCCGTGACTACTGCGCATGCGTAAAATACACCAGTGACTACTGCGCATGCGAAGAATACACCAGTGACTACTGCGCATCTATGGATGCCGCCTGTGTCTACTGCGCATATATGGACGTCACCCGTGACTACTGCGCATGCGTAGAATACACCAGTGACTACTGCGCATATATGGATGCCACCCGTGACTACTGCGCATATATGGATGTCACCCGTGACTACTGCGCATGCGTAGAATACACCAGTGACTACTGCGCATATATGGATGCCGCCTGTGTCTACTGCGCATATATGGATGTCACCCGTGACTACTGCGCATGCGTAAAATACACCAGTGACTACTGCGCATGCGTAGAATACACCAGTGACTACTGCGCATATATGGATGCCGCCTGTGTCTACTGCGCATATATGGATGTCACCCGTGACTACTGCGCATGCGTAGAATACACCAGTGACTACTGCGCATATATGCATGCCACCCGTGACTACTGCGCATATATGGATGTCACCCGTGACTACTGCGCATGCGTAGAATACACCAGTGACTACTGCGCATATATGGATGTCACCCGTGACTACTGCGCATATATGGATGTCACCCGTGGCTACTGCGCATATATGGATGACACCCGTGACTACTGCGCATGCGTAGAATACACCAGTGACTACTGCGCATATATGGATGCCGCCTGTGTCTACTGCGCATATATGGATGTCACCCGTGACTACTGCGCATGCGTAGAATACACCAGTGACTACTGCGCATATATAGATGTCACCCGTGATTACTGCGCATATATGGATGTCACCCGTGACTACTGCGCATATATGGATGTCACCCGTGACTACTGCGCATATATAGATGTCACCCGTGACTACTGCGCATGCGTAAAATACACCAGTGACTACTGCGCATGCGTAGAATACACCAGTGACTACTGCGCATATATGGATGCCGCCTGTGTCTACTGCGCATATATGGATGTCACCCGTGACTACTGCGCATGCGTAGAATACACCAGTGACTACTGCGCATATATGGATGCCGCCCGTGACTACTGCGCATATATGGATGTCACCCGTGACTACTGCGCATGCGTAGAATACACCAGTGACTACTGCGCATATATGGATGCCGCCAGTGACTACTGCGCATATATGGATGTCACCCGTGACTACTGCGCATATATGGATGTCACCCGTGACTACTGCGCATGCGTAGAATACACCAGTGACTACTGCGCATATATAATGATACCCGTGACTACTGCGCGTATATAGATGTCACCCGTGACTACTGCGCATGCGTAAAATACGCCAGTGACTACTGCGCATGCGTAGAATACACCAGTGACTACTGCGCATATATGGATGCCGCCTGTGTCTACTGCGCATATATGGATGTCACCCGTGACTACTGCGCATGCGTAGAATACACCAGTGACTACTGCGCATATATGGATGCCGCCTGTGTCTACTGCGCATATATGGACGTCACCCGTGACTACTGCGCATGCGTAGAATACACCAGTGACTACTGCGCATATATGCATGCCACCCGTGACTACTGCGCATATATGGATGTCACCTGTGGCTACTGCGCATATATGGATGACACCCGTGACCACTGCGCATGCGTAGAATACACCAGTGACTACTGCGCATATATGGATGCCGCCTGTGTCTACTGCGCATATATGGACGTCACCCGTGACTACTGCGCATGCGTAAAATACACCAGTGACTACTGCGCATGCGTAGAATACACCAGTGACTACTGCGCATATATGGATGCCGCCTGTGTCTACTGCGCATATATGGATGTCACCCGTGACTACTGCGCATGCGTAGAATACACCAGTGACTACTGCGCATGCGTAGAATGCACCAGAGACTACTGCGCATATATAGATGTCACCCGTGATTACTGCGCATATATGGATGTCACCCGTGACTACTGCGCATGCGTAGAATAAACCAGTGACTACTGCGCATATATGGATGTCACCCGTGATTACTGCGCATATATGGATGTCACCCGTGACTACTGCGCATGCGTAAAATACACCAGTGACTACTGCGCATGCGTAGAATACACCAGTGACTACTGCGCATATATGGATGCCGCCTGTGTCTACTGCGCATATATAGATGTCACCCGTGACTACTGCGCATGCGTAGAATACACCAGTGACTACTGCGCATATATGGATGCCGCCTGTGTCTACTGCGCATATATGGATGTCACCCGTGACTACTGCGCATGCGTAGAATACACCAGTGACTACTGCGCATATATGGATGCCGCCAGTGTCTACTGCGCATATATGGATGTCACCCGTGACTACTGCGCATGCGTAGAATACACCAGTGACTACTGCGCATATATGAATGTCACCCGTGACAACTGCGCATATATAGATGTCACCCGTGACTACTGCGCATGCGTAAAATACACCAGTGACTACTGCGCATGCGTAGAATACACCAGTGACTACTGCGCATATATGGATGCCGCCTGTGTCTACTGCGCATATATGGATGTCACCCGTGACTACTGCGCATGCGTAGAATACACCAGTGACTACTGCGCATATATAGATGTCACCCGTGACTACTGCGCATATATGGATGTCACCCGTGACTACTGCGCATGCGTAGAATACACCAGTGACTACTGCGCATATATAGATGTCACCCGTGACTACTGCGCATATATGGATGTCACCCGTGACTACTGCGCATATATGGATGACACCCGTGACTACTGCGCATGCGTAGAATACACCAGTGACTACTGCGCATATATGGATGCCGCCTGTGTCTACTGCGCATATATGGATGTCACCCGTGACTACTGCGCATGCGTAGAATACACCAGTGACTACTGCGCATATATGGATGCCACCCGTGACTACTGCGCATATATGGATGTCACCCGTGACTACTGCGCATGCGTAGAATACACCAGTGACTACTGCGCATATATGGATGCCGCCCGTGACTACTGCGCATATATGGATGTCACCCGTGACTACTGCGCATGCGTAAAATACACCAGTGACTACTGCGCATGCGTAGAATACACCAGTGACTACTGCGCATATATGGATGCCGCCTGTGTCTACTGCGCATATATGGATGTCACCCGTGACTACTGCGCATGCGTAGAATAAATCAGTGACTACTGCGCATATATGGATACCGCCCGTGTCTACTGCGCATATATCGATGTCACCCGTGACTACTGCGCATGCGTAGAATACACCAGTGACTACTGCGCATATATGGATGCCGCCCGTGACTACTGCGCATATATGGATGTCACCCGTGACTACTGCGCATGCGCAGAATACACCAGTGACTACTGCGCATATATGCATGCCACCCCTGACTACTGCGCATATATGGATGTCACCCGTGACTACTGCGCATGCGTAGAATACACCAGTGACTACTGCGCATATATGGATGCCGCCCGTGACTACTGCGCATATATGGATGTCACCCGTGACTACTGCGCATGCGTAGAATACACCAGTGACTACTGCGCATATATGGATGCCGCCTGTGTCTACTGCGCATATATGGATGTCACCCGTGATTACTGCGCATATATGGATGTCACCCGTGACTACTGCGCATATATGGATGTCCCAGTGACTACTGCGCATATATGCATGCCGCCCGTGTCTACTGCGCATATATGGATGTCACCCGTGACTACTGCGCATGCGTAGAATACACCAGTGACTACTGCGCATGCGTAGAATAAACCAGTGACTACTGCGCATATATGAATGTCACCCGTGACAACTGCGCATATATAGATGTCACCCGTGACTACTGCGCATGCGTAAAATACACCAGTGACTACTGCGCATATATGGATGCCGCCTGTGTCTACTGCGCATATATGGATGTCACCCGTGATTACTGCGCATATATGGATGTCACCCGTGACTACTGCGCATATATGGATGTCACCTGTGTCTACTGCGCATATATGGATGTCACCCGTGACTACTGCGCATATATGTATGTTACCCGTGACTACTGCGCATATATGCATGTTACCCGTGACTACTGCGCATATATGGATGCCCCAATGACTACTGCGCATATATCGATGCCTCCCGTGGCTACTACGCATATATAGATGTCACACGTGACTACTGCGCATGCGTAGAATACACCAGTGACTACTGCGCATATATGGAGGCCGTCTGTTTCTACTGCGCATTTATGGATGTCACCCGTGACTACTGCGCATGCGTAGAATACACCAGTGACTACTGCGCATATATAGATGTCCCCCGTGATTATTGCGCATATATGGATGTCACCCGTGACTACTGCGCAAATATAGATGTCACCCGTGACTACTGCGCATGCGTAAAATACACCAGTGACTACTGCGCATGCGTAGAATACACCAGTGACTACTGCGCATATATGGATGCCGCCTGTGTCTACTGCGCATATATGGATGTCACCCGTGACTACTGCGCATGCGTAGAATACACCAGTGACTACTGCGCATATATGGATGTCACCCGTGACTACTGCGCATATATGGATGTCACCCGTGACTACTGCGCATATATGGATGTCACCCGTGACTACTGCGCATGCGTAGAATACACCAGTGACTACTGCGCATGCGTAGAATACACCAGTGACTACTGCGCATATATAGATGTCACCCGTGATTACTGCGCATATATGGATGTCACCCGTGACTACTGCGCATATATGGATGTCCCAGTGACTACTGCGCATATATGCATGCCACCCGTGACTACTGCGCATATATGGATGTCACCCGTGATTACTGCGCATATATGGATGTCACCCGTGACTACTGCGCATGCGTAGAATACACCAGTGACTACTGCGCATGCGTAGAATACACCAGTGACTACTGCGCATATATGGGTGCCGCCTGTGTCTACTGCGCATATATGGGTGTCACCCGTGACTACTGCGCATGCGTAGAATACACCAGTGACTACTGCGCATATATAATGGTACCCGTGACTACTGCGCATATATAGATGTCACCCGTGACTACTGCGCATATATAGATGTCACCCGTGACTACTGCGCATGCGTAGAATAAACCAGTGACTACTGCGCATATATGAATGTCACCCGTGACAACTGCGCATATATAGATGTCACCCGTGACTACTGCGCATGCGTAGAATACACCAGTGACTACTGCGCATATATGGATGCCGCCTGTGTCTACTGCGCATATATGGATGTCACCCGTGACTACTGCGCATATATGGATGTCACCAGTGACTACTGCGCATATATGCATGCCACCCGTGACTACTGCGCATATATGGATGTCACCCGTGACTACTGCGCATGCGTAGAATACACCAGTGACTACTGCGCATATATGGATGCCGCCTGTGTCTACTGCGCATATATGGATGTCACCCGTGACTACTGCGCATGCGCAGAATACACCAGTGAATACTGCGCATATATGCATGCCACCCCCGACTACTGCGCATATATGGATGTCACCCGTGACTACTGCGCATGCGCAGAATACACCAGTGACTACTGCGCATATATGGATGCCGCCCGTGACTACTGCGCATATATGGATGTCACCCGTGACTACTGCGCATGCGTAGAATAAACCAGTGACTACTGCGCATATATGAATGTCACCCGTGACAACTGCGCATATATGGATGTCACCCGTGACTACTGCGCATGCGTAAAATACACCAGTGACTACTGCGCATGCGTAGAATACACCAGTGACTACTGCGCATATATGGATGCCGCCTGTGTCTACTGCGCATATGTGGATGTCACCCGTGACTACTGCGCATGCGTAGAATACACCAGTGACTACTGCGCATATATGGATGCCGCCCGTGACTACTGCGCATATATGGATGTCACCCGTGACTACTGCGCATGCGTAGAATACACCAGTGACTACTGCGCATATATGGATGCCGCCTGTGTCTACTGCGCATATATGGATGTCACCCGTGACTACTGCGCATATATGGATGTCACCCGTGACTACTGCGCATGCGTAAAATACACCAGTGACTACTGCGCATGCGTAGAATACACCAGTGACTACTGCGCATATATGGATGCCGCCTGTGTCTACTGCGCATATATGGATGTCACCCGTGACTACTGCGCATGCGTAGAATACACCAGTGACTACTGCGCATATATGGATGCCGCCCGTGTCTACTGCGCATATATGGATGTCACCCGTGACTACTGCGCATATATGGATGTCACCCGTGACTACTGCGCATGCGTAGAATACACCAGTGACTACTGCGCATGCGTAGAATACACCAGTGACTACTGCGCATATATGGATGTCACCCGTGATTACTGCGCATATATGGATGTCACCCGTGACTACTGCGCATATATGGATGCCGCCTGTGTCTACTGCGCATATATGGATGTCACCCGTGACTACTGCGCATATATGGATGTCACCCGTGACTACTGCGCATATATGGATGTCACCCGTGACTACTGCGCATGCGTAAAATACACCAGTGACTACTGCGCATGCGAAGAATACACCAGTGACTACTGCGCATATATGGATGCCGCCTGTGTCTACTGCGCATATATGGATGTCACCCGTGACTACTGCGCATGCGTAGAATACACCAGTGACTACTGCGCATATATGGATGCCACCCGTGACTACTGCGCATATATGGATGTCACCCGTGACTACTGCGCATATATGGATGTCACCCGTGACTACTGCGCATGCGTAGAATACACCAGTGACTACTGCGCATATATGCATGCCACCCGTGACTACTGCGCATATATGGATGTCACCCGTGGCTACTGCGCATATATGGATGACACCCGTGACCACTGCGCATGCGTAGAATACACCAGTGACTACTGCGCATATATGGATGCCGCCTGTGTCTACTGCGCATATATGGATGTCACCCGTGACTACTGCGCATGCGTAGAATACACCAGTGACTACTGCGCATATATGGATGCCGCCTGTGTCTACTGCGCATATATGGATGTCACCCGTGACTACTGCGCATATATGGATGTCCCAGTGACTACTGCGCATATATGCATGCCACCCGTGACTACTGCGCATATATGGATGTCACCCGTGACTACTGCGCATGCGTAGAATACACCAGTGACTACTGCGCATATATGGATGCCGCCTGTGTCTACTGCGCATATATGGATGTCACCCGTGACTACTGCGCATGCGTAGAATACACCAGTGACTACTGCGCATATATGGATGCCGCCCGTGTCTACTGCGCATATATGGATGTCACCCGTGACTACTGCGCATGCGTAGAATACACCAGTGACTACTGCGAATATATGCATGCCGCCGTGACTACTGCGCATATATGAATGTCACCAGTGACTACTGCGCATGCGTAGAATACACCAGTGACTACTGCGCATATATGGATGTCACCCGTGACTACTGCGCATATATGGATGTCACCCGTGACTACTGCGCATGCGTAAAATACACCAGTGACTACTGCGCATGCGTAGAATACACCAGTGACTACTGCGCATATATGGATGCCGCCTGTGTCTACTGCGCATATATGGATGTCACCCGTGACTACTGCGCATGCGTAGAATACACCAGTGACTACTGCGCATATATGGATGCCGCCAGTGACTACTGCGCATATATGGATGTCACCCGTGACTACTGCGCATGCGTAGAATACACCAGTGACTACTGCGCATATATGGATGTCACCCGTGACTACTGCGCATATATGGATGTCACCCGTGACTACTGCGCATATATGGATGCCGCCTGTGACCACTGCGCATGCGTAGAATACACCAGTGACTACTGCGCATATATGGATGCCGCCAGTGTCTACTGCGCATATATGGATGACACCCGTGACCACTGCGCATGCGTAGAATACACCAGTGACTACTGCGCATATATAGATGTCACCCGTGAATACTGCGCATATATGGATGTCACCCGTGACTACTGCGCATATATGGAGGTCACCCGTCACTACTGCGCATATATAGATGTCACCCGTGACTACTGCGCATGCGTAAAATACACCAGTGACTACTGCGCATGCGTAGATTACGCCAGTGACTACTGCGCATATATGGATGCCGCCTGTGTCTACTGCGCATATATGGATGTCACCCGTCACTACTGCGCATATATAGATGTCACCCGTGACTACTGCGCATATATGGATGTCACCCGTGACTACTGCGCATATATGGATGTAACCCGTGACTACTGCGCATGCGTAGAATAAACCAGTGACTACTGCGCATATATGGATGCCGCCTGTGTCTACTGCGCATATATGGATGTCACCCGTGACTACTGCGCATGCGCAGAATACACAAGTGAATACTGCGCATGCGTAGAATACACCAGTGACTACTGCGCATATATGGATGCCGCCTGTGTCTACTGCGCATATATGGATGTCACCCGTGACTACTGCGCATGCGTAGAATACACCAGTGACTACTGCGCATATATGGATGCCGCCTGTGTCTACTGCGCATATATGGATGTCACCCGTGACTACTGCGCATGCGTAGAATACACCAGTGACTACTGCGCATGCGTAGAATACACCAGTGACTACTGCGCATATATGGATGCCGCCTGTGTCTACTGCGCATATATGGATGTCACCCGTGACTACTGCGCATGCGTAGAATACACCAGTGACTACTGCGCATATATGGATGCCACCCGTGACTACTGCGCATATATGGATGTCACCCGTGACTACTGCGCATGCGTAGAATACACCAGTGACTACTGCGCATATATGGATGCCGCCCGTGTCTACTGCGCATATATGGATGTCACCCGTGACTACTGCGCATGCGTAGAATACACCAGTGACTACTGCGCATATATAGATGTCACCCGTGATTACTGCGCATATATGGATGTCACCCGTGACTACTGCGCATGCGTAAAATACACCAGTGACTACTGCGCATGCGTAGAATACACCAGTGACTACTGCGCATATATGGATGCCGCCTGTATCTACTGCGCATTTATGGATGCCACCCGTGACTACTGCGCATGCGTAGAATACACTAGTGACTACTGCGCATATATAGATGTCACCCGTGACTACTGCGCATATATGGATGTCACCCGTGACTACTGCGCATGCGTAGAATACACCAGTGACTACTGCGCATATATGGATGCCGCCTGTGTCTACTGCGCATATATGGATGTCACCCGTGATTACTGCGCATATATGGATGTCACCCGTGACTACTGCGCATGCGTAGAATACACCAGTGACTACTGCGCATATATGGATGCCGCCTGTGTCTACTGCGCATATATGGATGTCACCCGTGACTACTGCGCATGCGTAGAATACACCAGTGACTACTGCGCATATATGCATGCCACCCGTGACTACAGCGCATATATGCATGCCACCCGTGACTACTGTGCATATATGGATGTCACCCGTCGCTACTGCGCATATATGGATGACACCCGTGACCACTGCGCATGCGTAGAATACACCAGTGACTACTGCGCATGCGTAGAATAAACCAGTGACTACTGCGCATATTTGGATGCCGCCTGTGTCTACTGCGCATATATGGATGTCACCCGTGACTACTGCGCATGCGTAGAATACACCAGTGACTACTGCGCATATATAGATGTCACCCGTGATTACTGCGCATATATGGATGTCACCCGTGACTACTGCGCATGCGTAGAATACACCAGTGACTACTGCGCATATATGGATGCCACCCGTGACTACTGCGCATATATAGATGTCACCCGTGACTACTGCGCATGCGTAGAATACACCAGTGACTACTGCGCATGCGTAGAATACACCAGTGACTACTGCGCATATATGGATGTCACCCGTGACTACTGCGCATATATGGATGTCACCCGTGACTACTGCGCATGCGTAGAATACACCAGTGACTACTGCGCATATATGCATGCCACCCGTGACTACTGCGCATATATGGATGTCACCCGTGACTACTGCGCATGCGTAGAATACACCAGTGACTACTGCGCATGCGTAGAATACACCAGTGACTACTGCGCATATATGGATGTCACCCGTGACTACTGCGCATATATAGATGTCACCCGTGACTACTGCGCATGCGTAGAATACACCAGTGACTACTGCGCATATATGGATGCCGCCCGTGTCTACTGCGCATATATGGATGTCACCCGTGACTACTGCGCATGCGTAGAATACACCAGTGACTACTGCGCATATATGGATGCCGCCTGTGTCTACTGCGCATATATGGATGTCACCCGTGACTACTGCGCATGCGTAGAATACACCAGTGACTACTGCGCATATATGGATGTCACCCGTGACTACTGCGCATATATGGATGTCACCCGTGACTACTGCGCATATATGGATGTCACCCGTGACTACTGCGCATATATGGATGTCACCCGTGACTACTGCGCATGCGTAGAATACACCAGTGACTACTGCGCATGCGTAGAATACACCAGTGACTACTGCGCATATATGGATGCCGCCTGTGTCTACTGCGCATATATGGATGTCACCCGTGACTACTGCGCATGCGTAGAATACACCAGTGACTACTGCGCATATATAGAAGTCACCCGTGACTACTGCGCATGCGTAGAATACACCAGTGACTACTGCGCATATATGGATGCCGCCCGTCACTACTGCGCATATATGAATGTCACCTGTGATTAATGCGCATACGTAGAATACACCGGTAACTACTGCGCGTATATGGATGTTCCAGTGACTACTGCGCATATATGAATGTCACCCATCATTACTGGGCATATATGCATGTCAACCGTGATTACTGCGCATGCGTAGAATACACCAGTGACTACTGCGCATATATGCATGCCACCCGTGACTACTGCGCATATATGCATGTCACCCGTGACTACTGCGCATGCGTAAAATACACCAGTGACTACTGCGCATGCGTAGAATACACCAGTGACTACTGCGCATATATGGATGCCGCCTGTGTCTACTGCGCATATATGGATGTCACCCGTGACTACTGCGCATGCGTAGAATACACCAGTGACTACTGCGCATATATGGATGCCACCCGTGACTACTGCGCATATATGGATGTCACCCGTGACTACTGCGCATGCGTAGAATACACCAGTGACTACTGCGCATATATGGATGCCGCCTGTGTCTACTGCGCATATATGGATGTCACCCGTGACTACTGCGCATGCGTAGAATACACCAGTGACTACTGCGCATGCGTAGAATACACCAGTGACTACTGCGCATATATGGATGCCGCCTGTGTCTACTGCGCATATATGGATGTCACCCGTGACTACTGCGCATGCGCAGAATACACAAGTGAATACTACGCATATATACATGCCACCCCTGACTACTGCGCATATATGCATGTCACCCGTGACTACTGCGCATGCGCAGAATACACCAGTGACTACTGCGCATATATAGATGTCACCCGTGATTATTGCGCATATATGGATGTCACCCGTGACTACTGCGCATATATGGATGTCACCCGTGACTACTGCGCATGCGCAGAATACACCAGTGACTACTGCGCATATATGGATGCCGCCTGTGTCTACTGCGCATATATGGATGTCACCCGTGACTACTGCGCATGCGTAGAATACACCAGTGACTACTGCGCATATATGGATGTCACCCGTGACTACTGCGCATATATGGATGTCACCCGTGACTACTGCGCATATATGGATGCCACCCGTGACTACTGCGCATATATGGATGTCACCCGTGACTACTGCGCATGCGTAAAATACACCAGTGACTACTGCGCATGCGTAGAATACACCAGTGACTACTGCGCATATATGGATGCCGCCTGTGTCTACTGCGCATATATGGACGTCACCCGTGACTACTGCGCATGCGTAGAATACACCAGTGACTACTGCGCATATATGCATGCCACCCGTGACTACTGCGCATATATGGATGTCACCCGTGACTACTGCGCATGCGTAGAATACACCAGTGACTACTGCGCATATATGGATGCCACCCGTGACTACTGCGCATATATGGATGTCACCCGTGACTACTGCGCATGCGTAGAATACACCAGTGACTACTGCGCATGCGTAGAATACACCAGTGACTACTGCGCATATATGGATGCCGCCTGTGTCTACTGCGCATATATGGATGTCACCCGTGACTACTGCGCATGCGTAGAATACACCAGTGACTACTGCGCATATATAGATGTCACCCGTGATTACTGCGCATATATGGATGTCACCCGTGACTACTGCGCATGCGTAGAATACACCAGTGACTACTGCGCATGCGTAGAATACACCAGTGACTACTGCGCATATATGGATGCCGCCTGTGTCTACTGCGCATATATGGGTGTCACCCGTGACTACTGCGCATGCGTAGAATACACCAGTGACTACTGCGCATATATGGATGCCGCCTGTGTCTACTGCGCATATATGGATGTCACCCGTGACTACTGCGCATGCGTAGAATACACCAGTGACTACTGCGCATATATGGATGCCGCCAGTGTCTACTGCGCATATCTTGATGTCACCCGTGACTACTGCGCATGCGTAGAATACACCAGTGACTACTGCGCATATATGGATGCCGCCCGTGACTACTGCGCATATATAGATGTCACCCGTGACTACTGCGCATGCGTAAAATACACCAGTGACTACTGCGCATGCGTAGAATACACCAGTGACTACTGCGCATATATGGATGCCGCCTGTGTCTACTGCGCATATATGGACGTCACCCGTGACTACTGCGCATGCGTAGAATACACCAGTGACTACTGCGCATATATGGATGCCACCCGTGACTACTGCGCATATATGGATGTCACCCGTGACTACTGCGCATGCGTAGAATACACCAGTGACTACTGCGCATATGTAGATGTCACCAGTGACTACTGCGCATATATGGATGTCACCCGTGACTACTGCGCATATGTGGATATCACCAGTGACTACTGCGCATGCGTAGAATACACCAGTGACTACTGCGCATATATGGATGCCGCCTGTGTCTACTGCGCATATATGGATGTCACCCGTGACTACTGCGCATGCGCAGAATACAAGAGTGACTACTGCGCATATATGGATGCCGCCTGTGACTACTGCGCATATATGGATGTCACCCGTGACTACTGCGCATATATGCATGCCACCCGTGACTACTGCGCATATATAGATGTCACCCATGACTACTGCGCATGCGTAGAATACACCAGTGACTACTGCGCATGCGTAGAATACACCTGTGACTACTGCGCATATATGGATGCCGCCTGTGTCTACTGCGCATATATGGATGTCACCCGTGACTACTGCGCATGCGCAGAATACACAAGTGAATACTACGCATATATACATGCCACCCCTGACTACTGCGCATATATGCATGTCACCCGTGACTACTGCGCATGCGCAGAATACACCAGTGACTACTGCGCATATATAGATGTCACCCGTGACAACTGCGCATATATAGATGTCACCCATGACTACTGCGCATGCGTAGAATACACCAGTGACTACTGCGCATGCGTAGAATACACCAGTGACTACTGCGCATATATAGATGTCACCCGTGATTATTGCGCATATATGGATGTCACCCGTGACTACTGCGCATGCGCAGAATACAAGAGTGACTACTGCGCATATATGGATGCCGCCTG
This sequence comes from Trichopria drosophilae, assembly GCA_030407085.1. NCBI lineage: Eukaryota > Metazoa > Arthropoda > Insecta > Hymenoptera > Diapriidae > Trichopria > Trichopria drosophilae. The sequence goes on from CM059586.1 coordinate 111,811,927, forward strand.
TGTCTACTGCGCATATATGGATGTCACCCGTGACTACTGCGCATGCGCAGAATACACAAGTGAATACTGCGCATGCGTAGAATACACCAGTGACTACTGCGCATATATGGATGCCGCCTGTGTCTACTGCGCATATATGGATGTCACCCGTGACCACTGCGCATGCGTAGAATACACCAGTGACTACTGCGCATATATGGATGCCGCCAGTGTCTACTGCGCATATATGGATGTCACCCGTGACTACTGCGCATGCGTAGAATACACCAGTGACTACTGCGCATATATGGATGCCGCCTGTGTCTACTGCGCATATATGGATGTCACCCGTGACTACTGCGCATGCGTAGAATGCACCAGTGACTACTGCGCATATATGGATGTCACCCGTGACTACTGCGCATATATAGATGTCACCCGTGACTACTGCGCATATATGCATGCCACCCGTGACTACTGCGCATATATGCATGTCACCCGTGACTACTGCGCATGCGTAAAATACACCAGTGACTACTGCGCATGCGAAGAATACACCAGTGACTACTGCGCATATATGGATGCCGCCTGTGTCTACTGCGCATATATGGATGTCACCCGTGACTACTGCGCATGCGTAGAATACACCAGTGACTACTGCGCATATATGCATGCCACCCGTGACTACTGCGCATATATGGATGTCACCCGTGACTACTGCGCATGCGTAGAATACACCAGTGACTACTGCGCATATATGGATGCCGCCAGTGTCTACTGCGCATATATGGATGTCACCCGTGACTACTGCGCATGCGTAGAATAAACCAGTGACTACTGCGCATATATGGATGTCCCAGTGACTACTGCGCATATATGGATGCCGCCTGTGTCTACTGCGCATATATGGATGTCACCCGTGACTACTGCGCATGCGTAGAATAAACCAGTGACTACTGCGCATATATGGATGCCACCCGTGACTACTGCGCATATATGGATGTCACCCGTGACTACTGCGCATGCGTAAAATACACCAGTGACTACTGCGCATGCGTAGAATACACCAGTGACTACTGCGCATATATGGATGCCGCCTGTGTCTACTGCGCATATATGGATGTCACCCGTGACTACTGCGCATGCGTAGAATACACCAGTGACTACTGCGCATATATGGATGCCACCCGTGACTACTGCGCATATATGGATGTCACCCGTGACTACTGCGCATGCGTAGAATACACCAGTGACTACTGCGCATATATGGATGCCGCCTGTGTCTACTGCGCATATATGGATGTCACCCGTGACTACTGCGCATGCGTAAAATACACCAGTGACTACTGCGCATGCGTAGAATACACCAGTGACTACTGCGCATATATGGATGCCGCCTGTGTCTACTGCGCATATATGGATGTCACCCGTGACTACTGCGCATGCGTAGAATACACCAGTGACTACTGCGCATATATGGATGTCACCCGTGACTACTGCGCATATATGGATGTCACCCGTGACTACTGCGCATATATGCATGCCACCCGTGACTACTGCGCATATATGGATGTCACCCGTGACTACTGCGCATGCGTAAAATACACCAGTGACTACTGCGCATGCGTAGAATACACCAGTGACTACTGCGCATATATGGATGCCGCCTGTGTCTACTGCGCATATATGGACGTCACCCGTGACTACTGCGCATGCGTAGAATACACCAGTGACTACTGCGCATATATGCATGCCACCCGTGACTACTGCGCATATATGGATGTCACCCGTGACTACTGCGCATGCGTAGAATACACCAGTGACTACTGCGCATATATGGATGCCGCCTGTGTCTACTGCGCATATATGGATGTCACCCGTGACTACTGCGCATGCGTAGAATACACCAGTGACTACTGCGCATGCGTAGAATACACCAGTGACTACTGCGCATATATGGATGCCGCCTGTGTCTACTGCGCATATATGGATGTCACCCGTGACTACTGCGCATGCGTAGAATACACCAGTGACTACTGCGCATATATGGATGCCGCCTGTGTCTACTGCGCATATATGGATGTCACCCGTGACTACTGCGCATGCGTAAAATACACCAGTGACTACTGCGCATGCGTAGAATACACCAGTGACTACTGCGCATATATGGATGCCGCCTGTGTCTACTGCGCATATATGGATGTCACCCGTGACTACTGCGCATGCGTAGAATACACCAGTGACTACTGCGCATATATGGATGCCGCCTGTGTCTACTGCGCATATATGGATGTCACCCGTGACTACTGCGCATGCGTAGAATACACCAGTGACTACTGCGCATATATGGATGCCGCCTGTGTCTACTGCGCATATATGGATGTCACCCGTGACTACTGCGCATGCGTAGAATACACCAGTGACTACTGCGCATATATGGATGCCACCCGTGACTACTGCGCATATATGGATGTCACCCGTGACTACTGCGCATATATGCATGCCACCCGTGACTACTGCGCATATATGGATGTCACCCGTGACTACTGCGCATGCGTAAAATACACCAGTGACTACTGCGCATGCGTAGAATACACCAGTGACTACTGCGCATATATGGATGCCGCCTGTGTCTACTGCGCATATATGGATGTCACCCGTGACTACTGCGCATGCGTAGAATACACCAGTGACTACTGCGCATATATGCATGCCACCCGTGACTACTGCGCATATATGGATGTCACCCGTGACTACTGCGCATGCGTAGAATACACCAGTGACTACTGCGCATATATGGATGTCACCCGTGACTACTGCGCATGCGTAGAATACACCAGTGACTACTGCGCATATATAGATGTCACCCGTGACTACTGCGCATATATGGATGTCACCCGTGACTACTGCGCATATATGGATGTCACCCGTGACTACTGCGCATGCGTAGAATACACCAGTGACTACTGCGCATATATGGATGCCGCCCGTGTCTACTGCGCATATATGGATGTCACCCGTGACTACTGCGCATGCGTAAAATACACCAGTGACTACTGCGCATGCGTAGAATACACCAGTGACTACTGCGCATATATGGATGCCGCCTGTGTCTACTGCGCATATATGGATGTCACCCGTGACTACTGCGCATGCGTAGAATACACCAGTGACTACTGCGCATGCGTAGAATACACCAGTGACTACTGCGCATATATGGATGCCGCCTGTGTCTACTGCGCATATATGGATGTCACCCGTGACTACTGCGCATGCGTAGAATACACCAGTGACTACTGCGCATATATGCATGCCACCCGTGACTACTGCGCATATATGGATGTCACCCGTGACTACTGCGCATGCGTAGAATACACCAGTGACTACTGCGCATATATGCATGCCACCCGTGACTACTGCGCATATATGGATGTCACCCGTGACTACTGCGCATATATGGATGTCACCCGTGACTACTGCGCATGCGTAGAATACACCAGTGACTACTGCGCATATATGGATGCCGCCTGTGTCTACTGCGCATATATGGACGTCACCCGTGACTACTGCGCATGCGTAGAATACACCAGTGACTACTGCGCATATATGCATGCCGCCCGTGACTACTGCGCATATATGGATGTCACCCGTGACTACTGCGCATGCGTAGAATACACCAGTGACTACTGCGCATATATGCATGCCACCCGTGACTACTGCGCATATATGCATGTCACCCGTGACTACTGCGCATGCGTAAAATACACCAGTGACTACTGCGCATGCGAAGAATACACCAGTGACTACTGCGCATATATGGATGCCGCCTGTGTCTACTGCGCATATATGGACGTCACCCGTGACTACTGCGCATGCGTAGAATACACCAGTGACTACTGCGCATATATGCATGCCACCCGTGACTACTGCGCATATATGGATGTCACCCGTGACTACTGCGCATGCGTAGAATACACCAGTGACTACTGCGCATATATGGATGCCGCCAGTGTCTACTGCGCATATATGGATGTCACCCGTGACTACTGCGCATGCGTAGAATACACCAGTGACTACTGCGCATATATGGATGCCGCCTGTGTCTACTGCGCATATATGGATGTCACCCGTGACTACTGCGCATGCGTAGAATACACCAGTGACTACTGCGCATATATGGATGCCGCCTGTGTCTACTGCGCATATATGGATGTCACCCGTGACTACTGCGCATGCGCAGAATACAAGAGTGACTACTGCGCATATATGGATGCCGCCTGTGTCTACTGCGCATATATGGATGTCCCAGTGACAACTGCGCATATATGCATGCCACCCGTGGCTACTGCGCATATATGGATGACACCCGTGACCACTGCGCATGCGTAGAATACACCAGTGACTACTGCGCATATATAGATGTCACCCGTGAATACTGCGCATATATGGATGTCACCCGTGACTACTGCGCATGCGTAGAATACACCAGTGACTACTGCGCATGCGTAGAATACACCAGTGACTACTGCGCATATATGGATGCCGCCTGTGTCTACTGCGCATATATGGATGACACCCGTGTTCACTGCGCATGCGTAGAATGCACCAGTGACTACTGCGCATATATAGATGTCACCCGTCACTACTGCGCATATATAGATGTCACCCGTGACTACTGCGCATGCGTAAAATACACCAGTGACTACTGCGCATGCGTAGAATACACCAGTGACTACTGCGCATATATGGATGCCGCCTGTGTCTACTGCGCATATATGGATGTCACCCGTGACTACTGCGCATGCGTAGAATACACCAGTGACTACTGCGCATATATGGATGCCGCCTGTGACTACTGCGCATATATGGATGTCACCCGTGACTACTGCGCATGCGTAGAATACACCAGTGACTACTGCGCATATATGCATGCCACCCGTGACTACTGCGCATATATGGATGTCACCCGTGACTACTGCGCATGCGTAGAATAAACCAGTGACTACTGCGCATATATGAATGTCACCCGTGACTACTGCGCATATATAGATGTCACCCGTGACTACTGCGCATGCGTAAAATACACCAGTGACTACTGCGCATGCGTAGAATACACCAGTGACTACTGCGCATATATGGATGCCGCCTGTGTCTACTGCGCATATATGGATGTCACCCGTGACTACTGCGCATGCGTAGAATACACCAGTGACTACTGCGCATATATGGATGTCACCCGTGACTACTGCGCATATATGGATGTCACCCGTGACTACTGCGCATGCGTAGAATACACCAGTGACTACTGCGCATATATGGATGCCGCCTGTGTCTACTGCGCATATATGGATGTCACCTGTGACTACTGCGCATATATGGATGACACCCGTGACTACTGCGCATGCGTAGAATACACCAGTGACTACTGCGCATATATGGATGCCGCCTGTGTCTACTGCGCATATATGGATGTCACCCGTGACTACTGCGCATGCGTAGAATACACCAGTGACTACTGCGCATATATGGATGCCGCCAATGTCTACTGCGCATATATGGATGTCACCCGTGACTACTGCGCATATATGGATGTCACCCGTCACTACTGCGCATATATAGATGTCACCCGTGACTACTGCGCATGCGTAAAATACACCAGTGACTACTGCGCATGCGTAGAATACACCAGTGACTACTGCGCATATATGGATGCCGCCTGTGTCTACTGCGCATATATGGATGTCACCCGTCACTACTGCGCATATATGGATGTCACCCGTGACTACTGCGCATGCGTAGAATACACCAGTGACTACTGCGCATATATGGATGCCGCCTGTGACTACTGCGCATATATGGATGTCACCCGTGACTACTGCGCATGCGTAGAATACACCAGTGACTACTGCGCATATATGCAATCCACCCGTGACTACTGCGCATATATAGATGTCACCCGTGACTACTGCGCATGCGTAGAATACACCAGTGACTACTGCGCATGCGTAGAATACACCAGTGACTACTGCGCATATATGGATGCCACCTGTGACTACTGCGCATATATGGATGTCACCCGTGACTACTGCGCATGCGTAGAATACACCAGTGACTACTGCGCATATATGGATGCCGCCCGTGACTACTGCGCATATATGGATGTCACCCGTGACTACTGCGCATGCGTAGAATACACCAGTGACTACTGCGCATGCGTAGAATACACCAGTGACTACTGCGCATATATGGATGCCGCCTGTGTCTACTGCGCATATATGGATGTCACCCGTGACTACTGCGCATGCGTAGAATACACCAGTGACTACTGCGCATATATGGATGCCGCCTGTGTCTACTGCGCATATATGGATGTCACCCGTGACTACTGCGCATGCGTAGAATACACCAGTGACTACTGCGCATATATGGATGCCGCCTGTGTCTACTGCGCATATATGGATGTCACCCGTGACTACTGCGCATGCGTAGAATAAACCAGTGACTACTGCGCATATATGGATGTCACCCGTGACTACTGCGCATATATGGATGTCACCCGTGACTACTGCGCATATATGCATGCCACCCGTGACTACTGCGCATATATGCATGTCACCCGTGACTACTGCGCATGCGTAAAATACACCAGTGACTACTGCGCATGCGTAGAATACACCAGTGACTACTGCGCATATATGGATGCCGCCTGTGTCTACTGCGCATATATGGATGTCACCCGTGACTACTGCGCATGCGTAGAATACACCAGTGACTACTGCGCATATATGCATGCCACCCGTGACTACTGCGCATATATGGATGTCACCCGTGACCACTGCGCATGCGTAGAATACACCAGTGACTACTGCGCATATATGGATGCCGCCCGTGTCTACTGCGCATATATGGATGTCACCCGTGACTACTGCGCATGCGTAGAATACACCAGTGACTACTGCGCATATATGGATGTCACCCGTGACTACTGCGCATATATGGATGTCACCCGTGACTACTGCGCATATATAGATGTCACCCGTGACTACTGCGCATGCGTAGAATACACCAGTGACTACTGCGCATATATGGATGCCGCCTGTGACTACTGCGCATATATGGATGTCACCCGTGACTACTGCGCATGCGTAGAATACACCAGTGACTACTGCGCATGCGTAGAATACACCAGTGACTACTGCGCATATATGGATGCCGCCTGTGTCTACTGCGCATATATGGATGTCACCCGTGACTACTGCGCATGCGTAGAATACACCAGTGACTACTGCGCATATATGCATGCCACCCGTGACTACTGCGCATATATGGATGTCACCCGTGACTACTGCGCATGCGTAGAATACACCAGTGACTACTGCGCATATATGGATGCCGCCTGTGTCTACTGCGCATATATGGATGTCACCCGTGACTACTGCGCATGCGTAAAATACACCAGTGACTACTGCGCATGCGTAGAATACACCAGTGACTACTGCGCATATATGGATGCCGCCTGTGTCTACTGCGCATATATGGATGTCACCCGTGACTACTGCGCATGCGTAGAATACACCAGTGACTACTGCGCATATATAGATGTCACCCGTGATTACTGCGCATATATGGATGTCACCCGTGACTACTGCGCATATATGCATGCCACCCGTGACTACTGCGCATATATGCATGTCACCCGTGACTACTGCGCATGCGTAAAATACACCAGTGACTACTGCGCATGCGTAGAATACACCAGTGACTACTGCGCATATATGGATGCCGCCTGTGTCTACTGCGCATATATGGACGTCACCCGTGACTACTGCGCATGCGTAGAATACACCAGTGACTACTGCGCATATATGCATGCCACCCGTGACTACTGCGCATATATGGATGTCACCCGTGACTACTGCGCATGCGTAGAATACACCAGTGACTACTGCGCATATATGGATGCCGCCAGTGACTACTGCGCATATATGGATGTCACCCGTGACTACTGCGCATGCGTAGAATACACCAGTGACTACTGCGCATGCGTAGAATACACCAGTGACTACTGCGCATATATGGATGCCGCCTGTGACTACTGCGCATATATGGATGTCACCCGTGACTACTGCGCATGCGTAGAATACACCAGTGACTACTGCGCATATATGCATGCCACCCGTGACTACTGCGCATATATGGATGTCACCCGTGACTACTGCGCATGCGTAAAATACACCAGTGACTACTGCGCATGCGTAGAATACACCAGTGACTACTGCGCATATATGGATGCCGCCTGTGTCTACTGCGCATATATGGATGTCACCCGTGACTACTGCGCATGCGTAGAATACACCAGTGACTACTGCGCATATATGGATGCCGCCCGTGACTACTGCGCATATATGGATGTCACCCGTGACTACTGCGCATGCGTAGAATACACCAGTGACTACTGCGCATATATGGATGCCGCCTGTGTCTACTGCGCATATATGGATGTCACCCGTGACTACTGCGCATGCGTAGAATACACCAGTGACTACTGCGCATATATGGATGCCGCCTGTGTCTACTGCGCATATATGGATGTCACCCGTGACTACTGCGCATATATGGATGTCACCCGTGACTACTGCGCATGCGTAGAATACACCAGTGACTACTGCGCATGCGTAGAATACACCAGTGACTACTGCGCATATATGGATGCCGCCTGTGTCTACTGCGCATATATGGATGTCACCCGTGACTACTGCGCATGCGTAGAATACACCAGTGACTACTGCGCATATATGGATGCCACCCGTGACTACTGCGCATATATGGATGTCACCCGTGACTACTGCGCATGCGTAGAATACACCAGTGACTACTGCGCATATATGGATGCCGCCTGTGTCTACTGCGCATATATGGATGTCACCCGTGACTACTGCGCATGCGTAGAATACACCAGTGACTACTGCGCATATATGGATGTCACCAGTGACTACTGCGCATATATGGATGTCACCCGTGACTACTGCGCATATATGGATGTCACCCGTGACTACTGCGCATGCGTAGAATACACCAGTGACTACTGCGCATATATGGATGTCACCCGTCACTACTGCGCATATATAGATGTCACCCGTGACTACTGCGCATGCGTAAAATACACCAGTGACTACTGCGCATGCGTAGAATACACCAGTGACTACTGCGCATATATGGATGCCGCCTGTGTCTACTGCGCATATATGGATGTCACCCGTGACTACTGCGCATGCGTAGAATACACCAGTGACTACTGCGCATGCGTAGAATACACCAGTGACTACTGCGCATATATGGATGCCGCCTGTGTCTACTGCGCATATATGGATGTCACCCGTGACTACTGCGCATGCGTAGAATACACCAGTGACTACTGCGCATATATGCATGCCGCCTGTGGCTACTGCGCATATATGGATGTCACCCGTGACTACTGCGCATGCGTAGAATACACCAGTGACTACTGCGCATATATAGATGTCACCCGTGACTACTGCGCATATATGGATGTCACCTGTGGCTACTGCGCATATATGGATGTCACCCGTGACTACTGCGCATGCGTAGAATACACCAGTGACTACTGCGCATATATGGATGCCGCCTGTATCTACTGCGCATATATGGATGTCACCCGTGACTACTGCGCATGCGCAGAATACAAGTGTGACTACTGCGCATATATGGATGCCGCCTGTGTCTACTGCGCATATATGGATGTCACCCGTGACTACTGCGCATGCGTAGAATACACCAGTGACTACTGCGCATATATGGATGCCGCCTGTGTCTACTGCGCATATATGGATGTCACCCGTGACTACTGCGCATGCGTAGAATACACCAGTGACTACTGCGCATGCGCAGAATACACAAGTGAATACTGCGCATATATGCATGCCACCCCTGACTACTGCGCATATATGGATGTCACCCGTGACTACTGCGCATGCGTAGAATAAACCAGTGACTACTGCGCATATATGGATGCCGCCTGTGTCTACTGCGCATATATGGATGTCACCCGTGACTAATGCGCATGCGTAGAATGCACCAGTGACTACTGCGCATATATGAATGTCACCTGTGACAACTGCGCATATATAGATGTTACCAGTGACTACTGCGCATGCGTAGAATACACCAGTGACTATTGCGCATATATGGATGCCGCCTGTGTCTAATGCGCATATATGGATGTCACCCGTGACTACTGCGCATGCGTAGAATACACCAGTGACTACTGCGCATATATGGATGCCACCAGTGTCTACTGCGCATATATGGATGTCACCCGTGACTACTGCGCATGCGTAGAATACACCAGTGACTACTGCGCATATATGGATGCCGCCTGTGTCTACTGCGCATATATGGATGTCACCCGTGACTACTGCGCATATATGGATGCCGCCTGTGTCTACTGCGCATATATGGATGTCACCCGTGACTACTGCGCATGCGTAGAATACACCAGTGACTACTGCGCATATATGGATGCCGCCCGTGACTACTGCGCATATATGGATGTCACCCGTGACTACTGCGCATGCGTAAAATACACCAGTGACTACTGCGCATGCGTAGAATACACCAGTGACTACTGCGCATATATGGATGCCACCCGTGACTACTGCGCATATATGGATGTCACCCGTGACTACTGCGCATGCGTAGAATACACCAGTGACTACTGCGCATATATGGATGCCACCCGTGACTACTGCGCATATATGGATGTCACCCGTGACTACTGCGCATGCGTAAAATACACCAGTGACTACTGCGCATGCGTAGAATACACCAGTGACTACTGCGCATATATGGATGCCGCCTGTGTCTACTGCGCATATATGGATGTCACCCGTGACTACTGCGCATGCGTAGAATACACCAGTGACTACTGCGCATATATGGATGCCGCCCGTGACTACTGCGCATATATGGATGTCACCCGTGACAACTGCGCATGCGTAGATTACACCAGTGACTACTGCGCATATATGCATGCCACCAGTGACTACTGCGCATATATGGATGTCACCCGTGACTACTGCGCATGCGTAGAATACACCAGTGACTACTGCGCATATATGGATGTCACCCGTGACTACTGCGCATATATAGATGTCACCCGTGACTACTGCGCATGCGTAAAATACACCAGTGACTACTGCGCATGCGTAGAATACACCAGTGACTACTGCGCATATATGGATGCCGCCTGTGTCTACTGCGCATATATGGATGTCACCCGTGACTACTGCGCATGCGTAGAATACACCAGTGACTACTGCGCATATATGCATGCCACCCGTGACTACTGCGCATATATGGATGTCACCCGTGACTACTGCGCATGCGTAGAATACACCAGTGACTACTGCGCATATATGCATGCCACCCGTGACTACTGCGCATATATGGATGTCACCTGTGGCTACTGCGCATATATGGATGACACCCGTGACCACTGCGCATGCGTAGAATACACCAGTGACTACTGCGCATATATGGATGCCGCCTGTGTCTACTGCGCATATATGGACGTCACCCGTGACTACTGCGCATGCGTAGAATACACCAGTGACTACTGCGCATATATGCATGCCACCCGTGACTACTGCGCATATATGGATGTCACCCGTGACTACTGCGCATATATGGATGTCACCCGTGACTACTGCGCATATATGGATGTCACCCGTGACTACTGCGCATGCGTAAAATACACCAGTGACTACTGCGCATGCGTAGAATACACCAGTGACTACTGCGCATATATGGATGCCGCCTGTGTCTACTGCGCATATATGGACGTCACCCGTGACTACTGCGCATGCGTAGAATACACCAGTGACTACTGCGCATATATGCATGCCACCCGTGACTACTGCGCATATATGGATGTCACCCGTGACTACTGCGCATGCGTAGAATACACCAGTGACTACTGCGCATATATGGATGCCGCCCGTGACTACTGCGCATATATGGATGTCACCCGTGACTACTGCGCATGCGTAGAATACACCAGTGACTACTGCGCATGCGTAGAATACACCAGTGACTACTGCGCATATATGCATGCCGCCTGTGTCTACTGCGCATATATGGATGTCACCCGTGACTACTGCGCATGCGTAGAATACACCAGTGACTACTGCGCATATATGGATGCCGCCCGTGACTACTGCGCATATATGGATGTCACCCGTGACTACTGCGCATGCGTAGAATACACCAGTGACTACTGCGCATGCGTAGAATACACCAGTGACTACTGCGCATATATGGATGCCGCCTGTGTCTACTGCGCATATATGGATGTCACCCGTGACTACTGCGCATGCGTAGAATACACCAGTGACTACTGCGCATATATGGATGCCGCCTGTGTCTACTGCGCATATATGGATGTCACCCGTGACTACTGCGCATGCGTAGAATACACCAGTGACTACTGCGCATATATGGATGCCGCCTGTGTCTACTGCGCATATATGGATGTCACCCGTGACTACTGCGCATGCGTAGAATGCACCAGTGACTACTGCGCATATATGGATGTCACCCGTGATTACTGCGCATATATGGATGTCACCCGTGACTACTGCGCATATATGGATGTCACCCGTGACTACTGCGCATATATGGATGTCACCCGTGACTACTGCGCATGCGTAAAATACACCAGTGACTACTGCGCATGCGTAGAATACACCAGTGACTACTGCGCATATATGGATGCCGCCTGTGTCTACTGCGCATATATGGACGTCACCCGTGACTACTGCGCATGCGTAGAATACACCAGTGACTACTGCGCATATATGCATGCCACCCGTGACTACTGCGCATATATGGATGTCACCCGTGACTACTGCGCATGCGTAGAATACACCAGTGACTACTGCGCATATATGGATGCCACCCGTGACTACTGCGCATATATAGATGTCACCCGTGACTACTGCGCATGCGTAGAATACACCAGTGACTACTGCGCATGCGTAGAATACACCAGTGACTACTGCGCATATATGGATGCCGCCTGTGTCTACTGCGCATATATGGATGTCACCCGTGACTACTGCGCATGCGTAGAATACACCAGTGACTACTGCGCATATATGCATGCCACCCGTGACTACTGCGCATATATGGATGTCACCCGTGACTACTGCGCATGCGTAGAATACACCAGTGACTACTGCGCATGCGTAGAATACACCAGTGACTACTGCGCATATATGGATGCCGCCTGTGTCTACTGCGCATATATGGATGTCACCCGTGACTACTGCGCATGCGTAGAATACACCAGTGACTACTGCGCATATATGCATGCCACCCGTGACTACTGCGCATATATGGATGTCACCCGTGGCTACTGCGCATATATGGATGTCACCCGTGACTACTGCGCATATATGGATGTCACCCGTGACTACTGCGCATGCGTAAAATACACCAGTGACTACTGCGCATGCGTAGAATACACCAGTGACTACTGCGCATATATGGATGCCGCCTGTGTCTACTGCGCATATATGGATGTCACCCGTGACTACTGCGCATGCGTAGAATACACCAGTGACTACTGCGCATATATGCATGCCACCCGTGACTACTGCGCATATATGGATGTCACCCGTGACTACTGCGCATGCGTAGAATACACCAGTGACTACTGCGCATATATGGATGTCACCCGTGACTACTGCGCATGCGTAAAATACACCAGTGACTACTGCGCATGCGTAGAATACACCAGTGACTACTGCGCATATATGGATGCCGCCTGTGTCTACTGCGCATATATGGATGTCACCCGTGACTACTGCGCATGCGTAGAATACACCAGTGACTACTGCGCATATATGCATGCCACCCGTGACTACTGCGCATATATGGATGTCACCCGTGACTACTGCGCATGCGTAAAATACACCAGTGACTACTGCGCATGCGTAGAATACACCAGTGACTACTGCGCATATATGGATGCCGCCTGTGTCTACTGCGCATATATGGATGTCACCCGTGACTACTGCGCATGCGTAGAATACACCAGTGACTACTGCGCATATATGCATGCCACCCGTGACTACTGCGCATATATGGATGTCACCCGTGACTACTGCGCATGCGTAGAATACACCAGTGACTACTGCGCATATATGGATGCCGCCTGTGTCTACTGCGCATATATGGATGTCACCCGTGACTACTGCGCATGCGTAAAATACACCAGTGACTACTGCGCATGCGTAGAATACACCAGTGACTACTGCGCATATATGGATGCCGCCTGTGTCTACTGCGCATATATGGATGTCACCCGTGACTACTGCGCATGCGTAGAATACACCAGTGACTACTGCGCATATATGGATGCCACCCGTGACTACTGCGCATATATGGATGTCACCCGTGACTACTGCGCATATATGGATGTCACCCGTGACTACTGCGCATATATGGATGTCACCCGTGACTACTGCGCATGCGTAGAATACACCAGTGACTACTGCGCATGCGTAGAATACACCAGTGACTACTGCGCATATATGGATGCCGCCTGTGTCTACTGCGCATATATGGATGTCACCCGTGACTACTGCGCATATATGCATGCCACCCGTGACTACTGCGCATATATGGATGTCACCCGTGACTACTGCGCATGCGTAGAATGCACCAGTGACTACTGCGCATATATAGATGTCACCCGTGATTACTGCGCATATATGGATGTCACCCGTGATTACTGCGCATATATGGATGTCACCCGTGACTACTGCGCATGCGTAAAATACGCCAGTGACTACTGCGCATATATGCATGCCGCCTGTGTCTACTGCGCATATATGGATGTCACCCGTGACTACTGCGCATGCGTAGAATACACCAGTGACTACTGCGCATATATGCATGCCACCCGTGACTACTGCGCATATATGGATGTCACCCGTGACTACTGCGCATGCGTAAAATACACCAGTGACTACTGCGCATGCGAAGAATACACCAGTGACTACTGCGCATATATGGATGCCGCCTGTGTCTACTGCGCATATATGGATGTCACCCGTGACTACTGCGCATGCGTAGAATACACCAGTGACTACTGCGCATATATGCATGCCACCCGTGACTACTGCGCATATATGGATGTCACCCGTGACTACTGCGCATGCGTAGAATACACCAGTGACTACTGCGCATATATGGATGCCGCCTGTGTCTACTGCGCATATATGGATGTCACCCGTGACTACTGCGCATGCGTAGAATACACCAGTGACTACTGCGCATATATGGATGCCACCCGTGACTACTGCGCATATATGGATGTCACCCGTGACTACTGCGCATATATGCATGCCACCCGTGACTACTGCGCATATATGGATGTCACCCGTGACTACTGCGCATGCGTAGAATACACCAGTGACTACTGCGCATGCGTAGAATACACCAGTGACTACTGCGCATATATGGATGCCGCCTGTGTCTACTGCGCATATATGGATGTCACCCGTGACTACTGCGCATGCGTAGAATACACCAGTGACTACTGCGCATATATGCATGCCACCCGTGACTACTGCGCATATATGGATGTCACCCGTGACTACTGCGCATGCGTAGAATACACCAGTGACTACTGCGCATATATGGATGTCACCCGTGACTACTGCGCATGCGTAGAATAAACCAGTGACTACTGCGCATATATGGATGTCACCCGTGACTACTGCGCATATATGGATGCCACCCGTGTCTACTGCGCATATATGGATGTCACCCGTGACTACTGCGCATGCGCAGAATACACAAGTGAATACTGCGCATATATGCATGCCACCCGTGACTACTGCGCATATATGGATGTCACCCGTGACTACTGCGCATGCGCAGAATACACAAGTGAATACTGCGCATGCGTAGAATACACCAGTGACTACTGCGCATATATGGATGCCGCCTGTGTCTACTGCGCATATATGGATGTCACCCGTGACTACTGCGCATGCGTAGAATACACCAGTGACTACTGCGCATGCGTAGAATACACCAGTGACTACTGCGCATATATGGATGCCGCCTGTGTCTACTGCGCATATATGGATGTCACCCGTGACTACTGCGCATGCGCAGAATACACAAGTGAATACTGCGCATATATGCATGCCACCCCTGACTACTGCGCATATATGGATGTCACCCGTGACTACTGCGCATGCGTAGAATACACCAGTGACTACTGCGCATATATGGATGTCACCCGTGACTACTGCGCATATATGGATGTCACCCGTGACTACTGCGCATATATGGATGTCACCCGTGACTACTGCGCATGCGTAGAATACACCAGTGACTACTGCGCATATATGGATGCCGCCTGTGTCTACTGCGCATATATGGATGTCACCCGTGACTACTGCGCATGCGCAGAATACACCAGTGACTACTGCGCATATATGCATGCCACCCGTGACTACTGCGCATATATGGATGTCACCCGTGACTACTGCGCATGCGCAGAATACACAAGTGAATACTACGCATATATACATGCCACCCCTGACTACTGCGCATATATGCATGTCACCCGTGACTACTGCGCATGCGCAGAATACACCAGTGACTACTGCGCATGCGTAGAATACACCAGTGACTACTGCGCATATATGGATGCCGCCTGTGTCTACTGCGCATTTATGAATGCCACCCGTGACTACTGCGCATGCGTAGAATACACCAGTGACTACTGCGCATATATGCATGCCACCCGTGACTACTGCGCATATATGGATGTCACCCGTGACTACTGCGCATGCGTAGAATACACCAGTGACTACTGCGCATATATGGATGCCGCCCGTGACTACTGCGCATATATGGATGTCACCCGTGACTACTGCGCATGCGTAGAATACACCAGTGACTACTGCGCATATATGGATGCCGCCTGTGACTACTGCGCATATATGGATGTCACCCGTGACTACTGCGCATGCGTAGAATAAACCAGTGACTACTGCGCATATATGGATGCCGACTGTGTCTACTGCGCATATATGGATGTCACCCGTGACTACTGCGCATGCGTAGAATACACCAGTGACTACTGCGCATATATGGATGCCGCCTGTGTCTACTGCGCATATATGGATGTCACCCGTGACTACTGCGCATATATGCATGCCACCCGTGACTACTGCGCATATATGGATGTCACCCGTGACTACTGCGCATGCGTAGAATAAACCAGTGACTACTGCGCATATATGGATGTCACCCGTGATTACTGCGCATATATGGATGTCACCCGTGACTACTGCGCATGCGTAGAATACACCAGTGACTACTGCGCATGCGTAGAATACACCAGTGACTACTGCGCATATATGGATGCCGCCTGTGACTACTGCGCATATATGGATGTCACCCGTGACTACTGCGCATGCGTAGAATACACCAGTGACTACTGCGCATATATGGATGTCACCCGTGACTACTGCGCATATATGGATGTCACCCGTGACTACTGCGCATGCGTAGAATACACCAGTGACTACTGCGCATGCGTAGAATACACCAGTGACTACTGCGCATATATGGATGCCGCCTGTGTCTACTGCGCATATATGGATGTCACCCGTGACTACTGCGCATGCGTAGAATACACCAGTGACTACTGCGCATATATGCATGCCACCTGTGACTACTGCGCATATATGGATGTCACCCGTGACTACTGCGCATGCGTAGAATAAACCAGTGACTACTGCGCATATATGCACACCACCTGTGACTACTGCGCATATATGGATATCACCCGTGACTACTGCGCATGCGTAGAATAAACCAGTGACTACTGCGCATATATGAATGTCACCCGAGACAACTGCGCATATAAAGATGTCACCCGTGACTACTGCGCATGCGTAAAATACACCAGTGACTACTGCGCATGCGTAGAATACACCAGTGACTACTGCGCAAATATGAATGCCGCCTGTGTCTACTGCGCATATATGGATGTCACCCGTGAATACCGCGCATGCGTAGAATACACCAGTGACTACTGCGCATATATACATGTCACCCGTGATTCCTGCGCATATATGGATGTCACCCGTGATTACTGCGCATACGTAGAATACACCAGTGACTACTGCGCATATATAGATATCACCCGAGATTACTGCGCATATATGGATGTCACCCGTGGCTACTGCGCATATATGGATGACACCCATGACTACTGCGCATGCGTAGAATAAACCAGTGACTACTGCGCATATATGGATGCCGCCTGTGTCTACTGCGCATATATGGACGTCGCCCGTGACTACTGCGCATGCGTAGAATACACCAGTGACTACTGCGCATATATGCATGCCACCCGTGACTACTGCGCATATATGGATGTCACCCGTGACTACTGCGCATATATGCATGCCACCCGTGACTACTGCGCATATATGGATGTCACCCGTGACTACTGCGCATGCGTAAAATACACCAGTGACTACTGCGCATGCGTAGAATACACCAGTGACTACTGCGCATATATGGATGCCGCCTGTGTCTACTGCGCATATATGGATGTCACCCGTGACTACTGCGCATATATGGATGTCACCCGTGACTACTGCGCATGCGTAGAATACACCAGTGACTACTGCGCATATATGCATGCCACCCGTGACTACTGCGCATATATGGATGTCACCCGTGACTACTGCGCATGCGTAGAATACACCAGTGACTACTGCGCATATATGAATGTCACCCGTGACAACTGCGCATATATAGATGTCACCCGTGACTACTGCGCATGCGTAGAATACACCAGTGACTACTGCGCATGCGTAGAATACACCAGTGACTACTGCGCATATATGGATGCCACCCGTGACTACTGCGCATATATGGATGTCACCCGTGACTACTGCGCATGCGTAGAATACACCAGTGACTACTGCGCATATATGAATGTCACCCGAGACAACTGCGCATATATAGATGTCACCCGTGACTACTGCGCATGCGTAGAATACACCAGTGACTACTGCGCATGCGTAGAATACACCAGTGACTACTGCGCATATATGGATGCCACCTGTGTCTACTGCGCATATATGGACGTCACCCGTGACTACTGCGCATGCGTAGAATACACCAGTGACTACTGCGCATATATGGATGCCGCCTGTGTCTACTGCGCATATATGGGTGTCACCCGTGACTACTGCGCATGCGTAGAATACACCAGTGACTACTGCGCATATATGGATGCCGCCTGTGTCTACTGCGCATATATGGATGTCACCCGTGACTACTGCGCATGCGTAGAATACACCAGTGACTACTGCGCATATATGCATGCCACCCGTGACTACTGCGCATATATGGATGTCACCCGTGACTACTGCGCATATATGCATGCCACCCGTGACTACTGCGCATATATGGATGTCACCCGTGACTACTGCGCATGCGTAAAATACACCAGTGACTACTGCGCATGCGTAGAATACACCAGTGACTACTTCGCATATATGGATGCCGCCTGTGTCTACTGCGCATATATGGACGTCACCCGTGACTACTGCGCATGCGTAGAATACACCAGCGACTACTGCGCATACATGCATGCCACCCGTGACTACTGCGCATATATGGATGTCACCCGTGACTACTGCGCATGCGTAGAATAAACCAGTAACTACTGCGCATATATGAATGTTACCCGTGAAAACTGCGCATATATAGATGTCACCCGTGACTACTGCGCATGCGTAAAATACACCAGTGACTACTGCGCATATATGGATGTCCCAGTGACTACTGCGCATATATGCATGCCACCCGTGACTACTGCGCATATATGGATGTCACCCGTGACTACTGCGCTTGCGTAGAATAAACCAGTGACTACTGCGCATATATGCATGCCACCTGTGACTTCTGCGCATATATGCATGTCACCCGTGAATACTGCGCATGCGTAAAATACACCTGTGTCTACTGCGCATGCGAAGAATACACCAGTGACTACTGCGCAAATATGAATGCCGCCTGTGTCTACTGCGCATATATGGATGTCACCCGTGAATACCGCGCATGCGTAGAATACACCAGTGACTACTGCGCATATATACATGTCACCCGTGATTCCTGCGCATATATGGATGACACCCGTGACCACTGCGCATGCGTAGAATACACCAGTGACTACTGCGCATATATGGCTGCCGCCTGTGTCTACTGCGCATATATGGACGTCACCCGTGACTACTGCGCATGCGTAAAATACATCAATGACTACTGCGCATGCGTAGAATACACCAGTGATTACTGCGCATATATACATGTCACCCGTGATTCCTGCGCATATATGGATGTCACCAGTGACTACTGCGCATGCGTAGAATACACCAGTGACTACTGCGCATATATGGATGCCGCCTGTATCTACTGCGCATTTATGGATGCCACCCGTGAATACTGCGCATATATGCATGCCACCCGTGACTACTGCGCATATATGCATGTCACCCGTGACTACTGCGCATGCGTAATATACACCAATGACTACTGCGTATGCGTAGAATACACCAGTGACTACTGCGCCTATATACATGTCACCCGTGATTCCTGCGCATATATGGATGTCACCAGTGACTACTGCGCATGCGTAGAATACACCAGTGACTACTGCGCATATATGCATGCCACCCGTGACTACTGCGCATATATGGATGTCACCCGTGACTACTGCGCATGCGTAGAATACACCAGTGACTACTGCGCATATATGAATGTCACCCGTGACAACTGCGCATATATAGATGTCACCCGTGACTACTGCGCATGCGTAGAATACACCAGTGACTACTGCGCATGCGTAGAATACACCAGTGACTACTGCGCATATATGCATGCCACCTGTGACTACTGCGCATATATGGATGTCACCCGTGACTACTGCGCATGCGTAGAATAAACCAGTGACTACTGCGCATATATGCATGCCACCCGTGACTACTGCGCATATATGCATGTCACCCGTGACTACTGCGCATGCGTAAAATACACCAGTGACTACTGCGCATGCGAAGAATACACCAGTGACTACTGCGCATATATGGATGCCGCCTGTGTCTACTGCGCATATATGGATGTCACCCGTGACTACTGCGCATGCGTAGAATACACCAGTGACTACTGCGCATATATGGATGCCGCCTGTGTCTACTGCGCATATATGGATGTCACCCGTGACTACTGCGCATGCGTAGAATACACCAGTGACTACTGCGCATATATGGATGCCGCCTGTGTCTACTGCGCATATATGGATGTCACCCGTGACTACTGCGCATGCGTAGAATACACCAGTGACTACTGCGCATATATGCATGCCACCCGTGACTACTGCGCATATATGGATGTCACCTGTGGCTACTGCGCATATATGGATGTCACCCGTGACTACTGCGCATATATGGACGTCACCCGTGACTACTGCGCATGCGTAGAATACACCAGTGACTACTGCGCATGCGTAGAATACACCAGTGACTACTGCGCATATATGGATGCCGCCTGTGTCTACTGCGCATATATGGATGTCACCCGTGACTACTGCGCATGCGTAGAATACACCAGTGACTACTGCGCATATATGCATGCCACCCGTGACTACTGCGCATATATGGATGTCACCCGTGACTACTGCGCATGCGTAGAATACACCAGTGACTACTGCGCATATATGGATGTCACCCGTGACTACTGCGCATGCGTAGAATACACCAGTGACTACTGCGCATATATGCATGCTGCCTGTGTCTACTGCGCATATATGGATGTCACCCGTGACTACTGCCCATATATGGATGTCACCCGTGACTACTGCGCATGCGTAGAATAAACCAGTGACTACTGCGCATATATGCATGCCACCTGTGACTTCTGCGCATATATGCATGTCACCCGTGAATACTGCGCATGCGTAAAATACACCTGTGTCTACTGCGCATGCGAAGAATACACCAGTGACTACTGCGCATATATGGATGCCGCCTGTGTCTACTGCGCATATATGGACGTCACCCGTGTCTACTGCGCATGCGTAGAATAAACCAGTGACTACTGCGCATGCGTAGAATACACCAGTGACTACTGCGCATATATGGATGCTACCTGTGTCTACTGCGCATATATGGACGTCACCCGTGACTACTGCGCATGCGTAGAATACACCAGTGACTACTGCGCATATATGCATGCCACCCGTGACTACTGCGCATATATGGATGTCACCCGTGACTACTGCGCATGCGTAGAATACACCAGTGACTACTGCGCATATATAGATGTCACCCGTGATTACTGCGCATATATGGATGTCACCCGTGGCTACTGCGCATATATGGATGACACCCATGACTACTGCGCATGCGTAGAATAAACCAGTGACTACTGCGCATATATGGATGCCGCCTGTGTCTACTGCGCATATATGGACGTCGCCCGTGACTACTGCGCATGCGTAGAATACACCAGTGACTACTGCGCATATATGCATGCCACCCGTGACTACTGCGCATATATGGATGTCACCCGTGACTACTGCGCATGCGTGGAATATACCAGTGACTACTGCGCATATATGCATGCCACCCGTGACTACTGCGCATATATGGATGTCACCCGTGACTACTGCGCATGCGTAAAATACACCAGTGACTACTGCGCATGCGTAGAATACACCAGTGACTACTTCGCATATATGGATGCCGCCTGTGTCTACTGCGCATATATGGATGTCACCCGTGACTACTGCGCATGCGCAGATTACACCAGTGAATACTGCGCATATATGCATGCCACCCGTGACTACTGCGCATATATGGATGTCACCCGTGACTACTGCGCATGCGCAGAATACAAGAGTGACTACTGCGCATATATGGATGCCGCCTGTGTCTACTGCGCATATATGGATGTCACCCGTGACTACTGCGCATGCATAGAAGTCACCCGTGACTACTGCGCATATACCAGTGACTACTGCGCATATATGGATGTCACCCGTGACTACTGCGCATGCGTATATAGAATGTCACCCAGTGACTACTGCGCATATATGGATGCCAGTGACTACTGCGCATATATGGATGTCACCCGTGACTACTGCGCATAATATGGACTAGTGACTACTGCGCATATATGAATGTCACCCGTGACTACTGCGCATATATGGATGTCACTCGTGACTACTGCGCATGCGCAGAATATCAGAGTGACTACTGCGCATATGTGGATGCGGCCTGTGTCTACTGCGCATATATGGATGTCACCCGTGACTACTGCGCATGCGCAGAATATCAGAGTGACTACTGCGCATATATGGATGCCGCCTGTGTCTACTGCGCATATATGGATGTCACCCGTGACTACTGCGCATGCGTAGAATACACCAGTGACTACTGCGCATATATGGATGTCACCCGTGACTACTGCGCATGCGTAGAATACACCAGTGACTACTGCGCATATATGGATGCCACCCGTGACTACTGCGCATATATAGATGTCACCCGTGACTACTGCGCATGCGTAGAATAAACCAGTGACTACTGCGCATATATGGATGTCACCCGTGACTACTGCGCATATATGGATGCCGCCTGTGTCTACTGCGCATATATGGATGTCACCCGTGACTACTGCGCATATATGGATGTCACCCGTGACTACTGCGCATGCGTAGAATACACCAGTGACTACTGCGCATATATAGATGTCACCCGTGATTACTGCGCATATATGGATGTCACCCGTGACTACTGCGCATATATGGATGTCCCAGTGACTACTGCGCATATATGCATGCCACCCGTGACTACTGCGCATATATGGATGCCGCCTGTGTCTACTGCGCATATATGGACGTCACCCGTGACTACTGCGCATGCGTAGAATACACCAGTGACTACTGCGCATATATGGATGCCGCCTGTGTCTACTGCGCATATATGGATGTCACCCGTGACTACTGCGCATGCGTAGAATACACCAGTGACTACTGCGCATATATAGATGTCACCCGTGATTACTGCGCATATATGGATGTCACCCGTGACTACTGCGCATGCGTAGAATACACCAGTGACTACTGCGCATATATGCATGCCACCCGTGACTACTGCGCATATATGGATGTCAACCGTGGCTATTGCGCATATATGGATGACACCCTTCACCACTGCGCATGCGTAGAATACACCAGTGACTACTGCGCATATGTGGTTGCCGCCTGTGTCTACTGCGCGTATATGGATGTCACCCGTGACTACTGCTCATGCGTAGAAAAAACCAGTGACTACTGCGCATATATGAATGCCTCCTGTGTCTACTGCGCATATATGGATGTCACCCGTGACTACTGCGCATGCGTAGAATACACCAGTGACTACTGCGCATATATGGATGCCGCCTGTGTCTACTGCGCATATATGGATGTCACCCGTGACTACTGCGCATGCGTAGAATACACCAGTGACTACTGCGCATATATGGATGCCGCCTGTGTCTACTGCGCATATATGGATGTCACCCGTGACTACTGCGCATGCGTAGAATACACCAGTGACTACTGCGCATATATAGATGTCACCCGTGACTACTGCGCATATATGGATGTCACCCGTGACTACTGCGCATGCGTAGAATACACCAGTGACTACTGCGCATATATGGATGCCGCCTGTGTCTACTGCGCATATATGGATGTCACCCGTGACTACTGCGCATGCGTAGAATACACCAGTGACTACTGCGCATATATGGATGCCGCCTGTGTCTACTGCGCATATATGGATGTCACCCGTGACTACTGCGCATGCGTAGAATACACCAGTGACTACTGCGCATGCGTAGAATACACCAGTGACTACTGCGCATATATGGATGCCGCCCGTGACTACTGCGCATATATGGATGTCACCCGTGACTACTGCGCATGCGTAGAATACACCAGTGACTACTGCGCATATATGCATGCCGCCCGTGTCTACTGCGCATATATGGATGTCACCCGTGACTACTGCGCATGCGTAGAATACACCAGTGACTACTGCGCATATATAGATGTCACCCGTGATTACTGCGCATATATGGATGTCACCCGTGACTACTGCGCATATATAGATGTCACCCGTGACTACTGCGCATATATGCATGCCACCCGTGACTACTGCGCATATATGGATGTCACCCGTGACTACTGCGCATGCGTAGAATACACCAGTGACTACTGCGCATATATGGATGCCACCCGTGACTACTGCGCATATATGGATGTCACCCGTGACTACTGCGCATGCGTAGAATACACCAGTGACTACTGCGCATATATGGATGCCGCCTGTGTCTACTGCGCATATATGGATGTCACCCGTGACTACTGCGCATGCGTAGAATACACCAGTGACTACTGCGCATATATAGATGTCACCCGTGACTACTGCGCATATATGGATGTCACCAGTGACTACTGCGCATGCGTAGAATACACCAGTGACTACTGCGCATATATGGATGCCGCCTGTGTCTACTGCGCATATATGGACGTCACCCGTGACTACTGCGCATGCGTAGAATACACTAGTGACTACTGCGCATATATAGATGTCACCCGTGATTATTGCGCATATATGGATGTCACAAGTGATTACTGCGCATATATAATGATACCCGTGACTACTGCGCATGCGTAAAATACGCCAGTGACTACTGCGCATATATGCATGCCGCGTGTGTCTACTGCGCATATATGGATGTCACCCGTGACTACTGCGCATGCGTAGAATACACCAGTGACTACTGCGCATATATGCATGCCACCCGTGACTACTGCGCATATATGGATGTCACCTGTGGCTACTGCGCATATATGGATGACACCCGTGACCACTGCGCATGCGTAGAATACACCAGTGACTACTGCGCATATATGGATGCCGCCTGTGTCCACTGCGCATATATGGACGTCACCCGTGACTACTGCGCATGCGTAGAATACACCAATGACTACTGCGCATGCGTAGAATACACCAGTGACTACTGCGCATATATGGATGCCGCCTGTGTCTACTGCGCATATATGGATGTCACCCGTGACTACTGCGCATGCGCAGAATACACAAGTGAATACTGCGCATATATGCATGCCACCCCTGACTACTGCGCATATATGGATGTCACCCGTGACTACTGCGCATGCGTAGAATAAACCAGTGACTACTGCGCATATATGGATGCCGCCTGTGTCTACTGCGCATATATGGATGTCACCCGTGACTACTGCGCATGCGTAGAATGCACCAGTGACTACTGCGCATATATAGATGTCACCCGTGATTACTGCGCATATATGGATGTCATACGTGATTACTGCGCATATATGGATGTCACTCGTGACTACTGCGCATGCGCAGAATACAAGAGTGTCTAATGCGCATATATGGATGCCGCCTGTGTCTACTGCGAATATATAATGTCACCCGTGATTTCTGCGCATATATGGATGTCACCCGTGACTACTGCGCATATATGGATGCCGCCTGTGACTACTGCGCATGCGTAGAATACACCAGTGACTACTGCGCATATATGCATGCCACCCGTGACTACTGCGCATATATGGATGTCACCCGTGACTACTGCGCATATATGGATGTCACCCGTGACTACTGCGCATATATGGATGTCACCCGTGACTACTGCGCATGCGTAGAATACACCAGTGACTACTGCGCATATATAGATGTCACCCGTGACTACTGCGCATATATGGATGTCACCCGTGACTACTGCGCATATATGGATGTCACCCGTGACTACTGCGCATGCGTAGAATACACCAGTGACTACTGCGCATATATGGATGTCACCCGTGACTACTGCGCATATATGGATGTCACCCGTGACTACTGCGCATGCGTAGAATACACCAGTGACTACTGCGCATATATGCATGCCACCCGTGACTACTGCGCATATATGGATGTCACCCGTGACTACTGCGCATGCGTAGAATACACCAGTGACTACTGCGCATATATGGATGCCGCCTGTGTCTACTGCGCATATATGGATGTCACCCGTGACTACTGCGCATGCGTAGAATACACCAGTGACTACTGCGCATATATGGATGCCGCCTGTGTCTACTGCGCATATATGGATGTCACCCGTGACTACTGCGCATGCGTAGAATACACCAGTGACTACTGCGCATGCGTAGAATACACCAGTGACTACTGCGCATATATGGATGCCGCCTGTGTCTACTGCGCATATATGGATGTCACCCGTGACTACTGCGCATGCGTAGAATACACCAGTGACTACTGCGCATATATGGATGTCACCCGTGACTACTGCGCATGCGTAGAATACACCAGTGACTACTGCGCATATATGGATGTCACCCGTGACTACTGCGCATATATAGATGTCACCCGTGACTACTGCGCATGCGTAGAATACACCAGTGACTACTGCGCATATATAGATGTCACCCGTGACTACTGCGCATATATGCATGTCACCCGTGACTACTGCGCATATATGGATGTCACCCGTGACTACTGCGCATGCGCAGAATACACCAGTGACTACTGCGCATATATGCATGCCACCCGTGACTACTGCGCATATATGGATGTCACCCGTGACTACTGCGCATGCGTAGAATACACCAGTGACTACTGCGCATACGTAGATTACACCAGTGACTACTGCGCATATATGGATGTCGCCTGTGACTACTGCGCATATATGGATGTCACCCGTGACTACTGCGCATATATGGATGTCACCCGTGACTACTGCGCATGCGTAGAATACACCAGTGACTACTGCGCATATATGGATGCCGCCTGTGTCTACTGCGCATATATGGATGTCACCCGTGACTACTGCGCATATATGGATGTCACCCGTGACTACTGCGCATATATGGATGTCACCCGTGACTACTGCGCATGCGTAGAATACACCAGTGACTACTGCGCATATATGCATGCCACCCCTGACTACTGCGCATATATGCATGTCACCCGTGACTACTGCGCATGCGCAGAATACACCAGTGACTACTGCGCATATATAGATGTCACCCGTGACAACTGCGCATATATAGATGTCACCCATGACTACTGCGCATGCGTAGAATACACCAGTGACTACTGCGCATGCGTAGAATACACCAGTGACTACTGCGCATATATGGATGCCACCCGTGACTACTGCGCATATATGGATGTCACCCGTGACTACTGCGCATGCGTAGAATACACCAGTGACTACTGCGCATATATAGATGTCACCCGTGATTACTGCGCATATATGGATGTCACCCGTGACTACTGCGCATATATGGATGTCACCCGTGACTACTGCGCATATATGGATGTCACCCGTGACTACTGCGCATGCGTAGAATACACCAGTGACTACTGCGCATATATGCATGCCACCCGTGACTACTGCGCATATATGGATGTCACCCGTGACTACTGCGCATGCGTAGAATACACCAGTGACTACTGCGCATATATGGATGCCGCCTGTGTCTACTGCGCATATATGGATGTCACCCGTGACTACTGCGCATGCGTAGAATGCACCAGTGACTACTGCGCATATATAGATGTCACCCGTGATTACTGCGCATATATGGATGTCACCCGTGACTACTGCGCATATATGGATGTCCCAGTGACTACTGCGCATATATGCATGCCACCCGTGACTACTGCGCATATATGGATGTCACCCGTGACTACTGCGCATGCGTAGAATACACCAGTGACTACTGCGCATATATGGATGCCGCCTGTGTCTACTGCGCATATATGGATGTCACCCGTGACTACTGCGCATGCGTAGAATACACCAGTGACTACTGCGCATGCGTAGAATACACCAGTGACTACTGCGCATATATAGATGTCACCCGTGATTACTGCGCATATATGGATGTCACCCGTGACTACTGCGCATATATGGATGTCCCAGTGACTACTGCGCATATATGCATGCCACCCGTGACTACTGCGCATATATGGATGTCACCCGTGACTACTGCGCATGCGTAGAATACACCAGTGACTACTGCGCATATATAGATGTCACCCGTGACTACTGCGCATATATGGATGTCACCCGTGACTACTGCGCATGCGTAGAATACACCAGTGACTACTGCGCATATATGGATGCCGCCTGTGTCTACTGCGCATATATGGATGTCACCCGTGACTACTGCGCATGCGTAGAATACACCAGTGACTACTGCGCATATATAGATGTCACCCGTGACTACTGCGCATATATGGATGTCACCCGTGACTACTGCGCATATGTGGATGCCACCAGTGTCTACTGCGCATATATGGATGCCACCCGTGACTACTGCGCATATATGGATGACACCCGTGACTACTGCGCATGCGTAGAATACACCAGTGACTACTGCGCATATATGAATGTCACCCGTGACTACTGCGCATATATAGATGTCACCAGTGACTACTGCGCATGCGTAGAATACACCAGTGACTACTGCGCATATATGGATGCCGCCTGTGTCTACTGCGCATATATGGATGTCACCCGTGACTACTGCGCATATATGGATGCCACCCGTGACTACTGCGCATATATGGATGTCACCCGTGACTACTGCGCATGCGTAGAATACACCAGTGACTACTGCGCATATATGGATGCCGCCTGTGTCTACTGCGCATATATGGATGTCACCCGTGACTACTGCGCATGCGTAAAATACACCAGTGACTACTGCGCATATATGCATGCCGCCTGTGTCTACTGCGCATATATGGATGTCACCCGTGACTACTGCGCATGCGTAGAATACACCAGTGACTACTGCGCATATATAGATGTCACCCGTGATTACTGCGCATATATGGATGTCACCCGTGACTACTGCGCATATATGGATGTCCCAGTGACTACTGCGCATATATGCATGCCACCCG
Source organism: Trichopria drosophilae (assembly GCA_030407085.1). NCBI lineage: Eukaryota > Metazoa > Arthropoda > Insecta > Hymenoptera > Diapriidae > Trichopria > Trichopria drosophilae. The sequence continues at coordinate 111,842,058 of CM059586.1, forward strand.
TGACTACTGCGCATATATGGATGTCACCCGTGACTACTGCGCATGCGTAGAATACACCAGTGACTACTGCGCATATATGGATGCCGCCTGTGTCTACTGCGCATATATGGATGTCACCCGTGACTACTGCGCATGCGTAGAATACACCAGTGACTACTGCGCATGCGTAGAATGCACCAGAGACTACTGCGCATATATAGATGTCACCCGTGATTACTGCGCATATATGGATGTCACCCGTGACTACTGCGCATATATGGATGTCCCAGTGACTACTGCGCATATATGCATGCCACCCGTGACTACTGCGCATATATGGATGTCACCCGTGACTACTGCGCATGCGTAGAATACACCAGTGACTACTGCGCATATATAGATGTCACCCGTGATTACTGCGCATATATGGATGTCACCCGTGACTACTGCGCATGCGTAGAATACACCAGTGACTACTGCGCATATATGGATGCCGCCTGTGTCTACTGCGCATATATGGATGTCACCCGTGACTACTGCGCATGCGTAGAATACACCAGTGACTACTGCGCATGCGTAGAATACACCAGTGACTACTGCGCATATATGGATGCCGCCTGTGTCTACTGCGCATATATGGATGTCACCCGTGACTACTGCGCATGCGTAGAATACACCAGTGACTACTGCGCATATATGGATGTCACCCGTGACTACTGCGCATATATGCATGTCACCCGTGACTACTGCGCATGCGTAGAATACACCAGTGACTACTGCGCATATATGGATGCCGCCTGTGTCTACTGCGCATATATGGATGTCACCCGTGACTACTGCGCATGCGTAGAATACACCAGTGACTACTGCGCATGCGTAAAATACGCCAGTGACTACTGCGCATATATGCATGCCGCCTGTGTCTACTGCGCATATATGGATGTCACCCGTGACTACTGCGCATGCGTAGAATAAACTAGTGACTACTGCGCATATATAATGTCACCCGTGATTACTGCGCATATATGGATGTCACCCGTGACTACTGCGCATGCGTAGAATACACCAGTGACTACTGCGCATATATGGATGCCGCCTGTGTCTACTGCGCATATATGGATGTCACCCGTGACTACTGCGCATGCGTAGAATACACCAGTGACTACTGCGCATATATGCATGCCACCCGTGACTACTGCGCATATATGGATGTCACCCGTGACTACTGCGCATGCGTAGAATACACCAGTGACTACTGCGCATATATGGATGCCGCCAGTGACTACTGCGCATATATGGATGCCACCCGTGTCTACTGCGCATATATGGATGTCACCCGTGACTACTGCGCATGCGTAGAATACACCAGTGACTACTGCGCATATATGGATGCCGCCTGTGTCTACTGCGCATATATGGATGTCACCCGTGACTACTGCGCATGCGTAGAATGCACCAGTGACTACTGCGCATATATAGATGTCACCCGTGATTACTGCGCATATATGGATGTCACCCGTGACTACTGCGCATATATGGATGTCCCAGTGACTACTGCGCATATATGCATGCCACCCGTGACTACTGCGCATATATGGATGTCACCCGTGACTACTGCGCATGCGTAGAATACACCAGTGACTACTGCGCATATATGAATGTCACCCGTGACTACTGCGCATATATAGATGTCACCCGTGACTACTGCGCATGCGTAGAATACACCAGTGACTACTGCGCATATATGCATGCCGCCTGTGTCTACTGCGCATATATGGATGTCACCCGTGACTACTGCGCATGCGTAGAATACACCAGTGACTACTGCGCATATATGGATGCCACCCGTGACTACTGCGCATATATGGATGTCACCCGTGACTACTGCGCATGCGTAGAATACACCAGTGACTACTGCGCATATATGGATGCCGCCTGTGTCTACTGCGCATATATGGATGTCACCCGTGACTACTGCGCATGCGTAGAATACACCAGTGACTACTGCGCATATATGCATGCCACCCGTGACTACTGCGCATATATGGATGTCACCCGTGACTACTGCGCATGCGTAGAATACACCAGTGACTACTGCGCATATATAGATGTCACCCGTGACTACTGCGCATATATGGATGTCACCCGTGACTACTGCGCATGCGTAGAATACACCAGTGACTACTGCGCATATATGGATGCCGCCTGTGTCTACTGCGCATATATAGATGTCACCTGTGACTACTGCGCATGCGTAGAATACACCAGCGACTACTGCGCATGCGTAGAATACACCAGTGACTACTGCGCATGCGTAGAATACACCAGTGACTACTGCGCATATATGGATGCCGCCTGTGTCTACTGCGCATATATGGATGTCACCCGTGACTACTGCGCATGCGTAGAATACACAAGTGAATACTGCGCATATATGGATGTCACCCGTGACTACTGCGCATGCGCAGAATACACAAGTGAATACTACGCATATATGCATGCAACCCCTGACTACTGCGCATATATGCATGTCACCCGTGACTACTGCGCATGCGCAGAATACACCAGTGACTACTGCGAATATATAGATGTCACCCGTGATTATTGCGCATATATGGATGTCACCAGTGACTACTGCGCATGCGTAGAATACACCAGTGACTACTGCGCATATATGGATGCCGCCTGTGTCTACTGCGCATTTATGGATGCCACCCGTGACTACTGCGCATGCGTAGAATACACGAGTGACTACTGCGCATATATAGATGTCACCCGTGATTATTGCGCATATATGGATGTCACAAGTGACTACTGCGCATATATAATGATACCCGTGACTACTGCGCATATATAGATGTCACCCGTGACTACTGCGCATATATGCATGCCACCCGTGACTACTGCGCATATATGGATGTCACACGTGACTACTGCGCATATATGAATGTCACCCGTGACAACTGCGTATATATAGATGTCACCCGTGACTACTGCGCATGCGTAGAATACACCAGTGACTACTGCGCATATATGAATGTCACCCGTGACTACTGCGCATATATGGATGTCACCCGTGACTACTGCGCATGCGTAGAATACACCAGTGACTACTGCGCATATATGGATGCCGCCTGTGTCTACTGCGCATATATGGATGTCACCCGTGACTACTGCGCATGCGTAGAATACACCAGTGACTACTGCGCATATATGCATGCCACCCGTGACTACTGCGCATATATGGATGTCACCCGTGACTACTGCGCATATATGGATGACACCCGTGACTACTGCGCATGCGTAGAATACACCAGTGACTACTGCGCATATATGCATGCCACCCGTGACTACTGCGCATATATGGATGTCACCCGTGACTACTGCGCATGCGTAGAATACACCAGTGACTACTGCGCATATATGGATGCCGCCTGTGTCTACTGCGCATATATGGATGTCACCCGTGACTACTGCGCATGCGTAGAATACACCAGTGACTACTGCGCATATATGGATGCCACCTGTGACTACTGCGCATATATGGATGTCACCCGTGACTACTGCGCATGCGTAGAATAAACCAGTGACTACTGCGCATATATGGATGTCACCCGTGACTACTGCGCATATATGGATGTCACCCGTGACTACTGCGCATATATGGATGTCCCAGTGACTACTGCGCATATATGCATGCCACCCGTGACTACTGCGCATATATGGATGTCACCCGTGACTACTGCGCATGCGTAGAATAAACCAGTGACTACTGCGCATATATGAATGTCACCCGTGACTACTGCGCATATATGGATGTCACCCGTGACTACTGCGCATATATGGATGTCCCAGTGACTACTGCGCATATATGCATGCCACCCGTGACTACTGCGCATATATGGATGTCACCCGTGACTACTGCGCATGCGTAGAATACACCAGTGACTACTGCGCATATATAATGTCACCCGTGACTACTGCGCATATATAGATGTCACCCGTGACTACTGCGCATGCGTAAAATACACCAGTGACTACTGCGCATATATGCATGCCGCCTGTGACTACTGCGCATATATGGATGTCTCGGTGACTACTGCGCATATATGCATGCGCAGAATACAAGAGTGACTACTGCGCATATATGCATGCCGCCCGTGTCTACTGCGCATATATAGATGTCACCCGTGACTACTGCGCATGCGTAGAATACACCAGTGACTACTGCGCATGTATAGATGTCACCCGTGACTACTGCGCATATATAGATGTCACCCGTGACTACTGCGCATGCGTAGAATACACCAGTGACTACTGCGCATATATAGATGTCACCCGTGACTACTGCGCATATATAGATGTCACCCGTGACTACTGCGCATGCGTAGAATACACCAGTGACTACTGCGCATATATGAATGTCACCCGTGACAACTGCGCATATATAGATGTCACCAGTGACTACTGCGCATGCGTAGAATACACCAGTGACTACTGCGCATATATGGATGCCGCCTGTGTCTACTGCGCATATATGGATGTCACCCGTGACTACTGCGCATGCGTAGAATACACCAGTGACTACTGCGCATGCGTAGAATACACCAGTGACTACTGCGCATATATGGATGTCACCCGTGACTACTGCGCATATATGGATGTCACCCGTGACTACTGCGCATGCGTAGAATACACCAGTGACTACTGCGCATATATGCATGCCGCCTGTGTCTACTGCGCATATATGGATGTCACCCGTGACTACTGCGCATGCGTAGAATACACCAGTGACTACTGCGCATGCGTAGAATACACCAGTGACTACTGCGCATATATGGATGCCACCCGTGACTACTGCGCATATATGGATGTCACCCGTGACTACTGCGCATGCGTAGAATACACCAGTGACTACTGCGCATATATGGATGTCACCCGTGATTACTGCGCATATATGGATGTCACCCGTGACTACTGCGCATGCGTAGAATACACCAGTGACTACTGCGCATATATGCATGCCGCCTGTGTCTACTGCGCATATATGGATGTCACCCGTGACTACTGCGCATGCGTAGAATACACCAGTGACTACTGCGCATATATAATGTCACCCGTGATTACTGCGCATATATAGATGTCACCCGTGACTACTGCGCATGCGTAGAATACACCAGTGACTACTGCGCATATATGGATGTCACCCGTGACTACTGCGCATGCGTAGAATACACCAGTGACTACTGCGCATATATGCATGCCACCCGTGACTACTGCGCATATATGGATGTCACCCGTGACTACTGCGCATGCGTAGAATACACCAGTGACTACTGCGCATATATGAATGTCACCCGTGACTACTGCGCATATATGGATGTCACCCGTGACTACTGCGCATGCGTAGAATACACCAGTGACTACTGCGCATATATGGATGCCGCCTGTGTCTACTGCGCATATATGGATGTCACCCGTGACTACTGCGCATGCGTAGAATACACCAGTGACTACTGCGCATATATAATGTCACCCGTGATTACTGCGCATATATAGATGTCACCCGTGACTACTGCGCATGCGTAGAATACACCAGTGACTACTGCGCATATATAGATGTCACCCGTGATTACTGCGCATATATGGATGTCACCCGTGACTACTGCGCATGCGTAGAATACACCAGTGACTACTGCGCATATATGGATGCCGCCTGTGTCTACTGCGCATATATGGATGTCACCCGTGACTACTGCGCATGCGTAGAATACACCAGTGACTACTGCGCATATATGGATGTCACCCGTGACTACTGCGCATATATGGATGTCACCCGTGACTACTGCGCATGCGTAGAATACACCAGTGACTACTGCGCATATATGGATGTCACCCGTGACTACTGCGCATGCGTAGAATACACCAGTGACTACTGCGCATATATGGATGCCGCCTGTGTCTACTGCGCATATATGGATGTCACCCGTGACTACTGCGCATGCGTAGAATACACCAGTGACTACTGCGCATGCGTAGAATACACCAGTGACTACTGCGCATATATGGATGTCACCCGTGACTACTGCGCATATATGGATGTCACCCGTGACTACTGCGCATGCGTAGAATACACCAGTGACTACTGCGCATATATGGATGCCGCCTGTGTCTACTGCGCATATATGGATGTCACCCGTGACTACTGCGCATGCGTAGAATACACCAGTGACTACTGCGCATGCGTAGAATACACCAGTGACTACTGCGCATATATGGATGTCACCCGTGATTACTGCGCATATATGGATGTCACCCGTGACTACTGCGCATGCGTAGAATACACCAGTGACTACTGCGCATATATAGATGTCACCCGTGATTATTGCGCATATATGGATGTCACCAGTGACTACTGCGCATGCGTAGAGTACACCAGTGACTACTGCGCATATATGGATGCCGCCTGTGTCTACTGCGCATATATGGGTGTCACCCGTGACTACTGCGCATGCGTAGAATACACCAGTGACTACTGCGCATATATAATGTCACCCGTGATTACTGCGCATATATAGATGTCACCCGTGACTACTGCGCATATATGGATGTCCCAGTGACTACTGCGCATATATGCATGTCACCCGTGACTACTGCGCATATATCGATGTCACCTGTGACTACTGCGCATGCGCAGAATACACCAGTGACTAATGCGCATATATATATGTTACCCGTGATTACTATGCATATATCGATGTCACCTGTGACTACTGCGCATGCGTAGAATACACCAGTGACTACAGCGCATATATGGATGCCGCCTGTGTCTACTGCGCATATGTGGATGTCACCCGTGACTACTGCGCATGCGTAGCATACACCAGTGACTATTGCGCATATATACATGCCACCCGTGATTACTGCGCATATATGGATGTCACCCGTGACTACTGCGCATGCGTAGAATACACCAGTGACTACTGCGCATATATGGATGCCGCCTGTGACTACTGCGCATATATGGATGTCACCCGTGACTACTGCGCATGCGTAGAATACACCAGTGACTACTGCGCATATATGGATGCCGCCTGTGTCTACTGCGCATATATGGATGTCACCCGTGACTACTGCGCATGCGTAGAATACACCAGTGACTACTGCGCATATATGCATGTCACCCGTGACTACTGCGCATATATGGATGTCACCCGTGACTACTGCGCATGCGTGGAATACACCAGTGACTACTGCGCATATATGGATGCCACCCGTGACTACTGCGCATATATGGATGTCACCCGTGACTACTGCGCATGCGTAAAATACACAAGTGACTACTGCGCATATATGCATGCCGCCTGTGTCTACTGCGCATATAAGGATGTCACCCTTCACTACTGCGCATGCGTAGAATACGCCAGTGACTACTGCGCATATATAGATGTCACCCGTGACTACTGCGCATATATGGATGTCACCCGTGACTACTGCGCATATATGGATGTCACCCGTGACTACTGCGCATATATAGATGTCACCCGTGATTACTGCGCATATATGGATGTCACCCGTGACTACTGCGCATATATGGATGTCCCAGTGACTACTGCGCATATATGCATGCCACCCGTGACTACTGCGCATATATGGATGTCACCCGTGACTACTGCGCATGCGTAGAATAAACCAGTGACTACTGCGCATATATGAATGTCACCCGTGACAACTGCGCATATATAGATGTCACCAGTGACTACGGCGCATGCGTAGAATACACCAGTGACTACTGCGCATATATGGATGCCGCCTGTGTCTACTGCGCATATATGGATGTCACCCGTGACTACTGCGCATGCGTAGAATGCACCAGTGACTACTGCGCATATATAGATGTCACCCGTGACTACTGCGCATATATGGATGTCACCCGTGACTACTGCGCATATATGGATGTCACCCGTGACTACTGCGCATATATGGATGTCCCAGTGACTACTGCGCATATATGCATGCCACCCGTGACTACTGCGCATATATAGATGTCACCCGTGACTACTGCGCATGTTTAGATGACACCAGTGACTACTGCGCATATATGGATGTCACCCGTGACTACTGCGCATATATGGATGTCACCCGTGACTACTGCGCATGCCTAGATTACACCCGTGACTACTGCGCATATATGGATGCCGCCTGTGTCTACTGCGCATATATGGATGTCACCCGTGACTACTGCGCATGCGTAGAATACACCAGTGACTACTGCGCATGCGTAGAATACACCAGTGACTACTGCGCATATATGCATGCCACCCGTGACTACTGCGCATATATGGATGTCACCCGTGACCACTGCGCATGCGTAGAATACACCAGTGACTACTGCGCATATATGGATGCCGCCAGTGTCTACTGCGCATATATGGATGTCACCCGTGACTACTGCGCATGCGCAGAATACACAAGTGAATACTGCGCATATATGGATGTCACCCGTGATTACTGCGCATATATGGATGTCACCCGTGACTACTGCGCATGCTTAGAATAAACCAGTGACTACTGCGCATATATGAATGTCCCCCGTGGCAACTGCGCATATATAGATGTCACCCGTGACTACTGCGCATGCGTAGAATACACCAGTGACTACTGCGCATATATGCATGCCGCCTGTGTCTACTGCGCATATATGGGTGTCACCCGTGACTACTGCGCATGCGTAGAATACACCAGTGACTACTGCGCATATATAATGGTACCCGTGACTACTGCGCATATATGGATGTCACCCGTGACTACTGCGCATATATGGATGCCGCCTGTGTCTACTGCGCATGCGCAGAATACACAAGTGAATACTGCGCATATATGCATGCCACCCCTGACTACTGCGCATATATGGATGTCACTCGTGACTACTGCGCATGCGCAGAATACAAGAGTGACTAATGCGCATATATGGATGCCGCCTGTGTCTACTGCGAATATATAATGTCACCCGTGATTTCTGCGCATATATGGATGTCACCCGTGACTACTGCGCATGCGTAGAATACACCAGTGACTACTGCGCATATATGAATGTCACCCGTGACTACTGCGCATATATGGATGTCACCCGTGACTACTGCGCATGCGTAGAATACACCAGTGACTACTGCGCATATATGGATGCCGCCAGTGTGTACTGCGCATATATGGATGTCACCCGTGACTACTGCGCATGCGTAGAATAAACCAGTGACTACTGCGCATATATGGATGCCGCCTGTGACCACTGCGCATGCGTAGAATACACCAGTGACTACTGCGCATATATGGATGCCGCCAGTGTCTACTGCGCATATATGGATGTCACCCGTGACTACTGCGCATGCGTAGAATACACCAGTGACTACTGCGCATGCGTAGAATACACCAGTGACTACTGCGCATATATGCATGCCACCCGTGACTACTGCGCATATATGGATGTCACCCGTGACTACTGCGCATGCGTAGAATACACCAGTGACTACTGCGCATATATGGATGCCGCCAGTGTCTACTGCGCATATATGGATGTCACCCGTGACTACTGCGCATGCGTAGAATACACCAGTGACTACTGCGCATATATGGATGTCACCCGTGACTACTGCGCATGCGTAGAATACACCAGTGACTACTGCGCATATATGAATGTCACCCGTGACTACTGCGCATATATAGATGTCACCCGTGACTACTGCGCATGCGTAAAATACACCAGTGACTACTGCGCATATATGCATGCCGCCTGTGTCTACTGCGCATATATGGATGTCACCCGTGACTACTGCGCATGCGTAGAATACACCAGTGACTACTGCGCATATATAATGTCACCCGTGATTACTGCGCATATATGGATGTCACCCGTGACTACTGCGCATATATGGATGTCCCAGTGACTACTGCGCATATATGCATGCCACCCGTGACTACTGCGCATATATGGATGCCGCCTGTGTCTACTGCGCATATATGGATGTCACCCGTGACTACTGCGCATGCGTAGAATACACCAGTGACTACTGCGCATATATAATGTCACCCGTGATTACTGCGCATATATGGATGTCACCCGTGACTACTGCGCATATATGGATGTCCCAGTGACTACTGCGCATATATGCATGCCACCCGTGACTACTGCGCATATATGGATGTCACCCGTGACTACTGCGCATGCGTAGAATACACCAGTGACTACTGCGCATATATGCATGCCACCCGTGACTACTGCGCATATATGGATGTCACCCGTGACTACTGCGCATGCGTAGAATACACCAGTGACTACTGCGCATATATGGATGTCACCCGTGACTACTGCGCATATATGGATGTCACCCGTGACTACTGCGCATGCGTAGAATACACCAGTGACTACTGCGCATATATGGATGCCGCCTGTGTCTACTGCGCATATATGGGTGTCACCCGTGACTACTGCGCATGCGTAGAATACACCAGTGACTACTGCGCATATATAATGTCACCCGTGATTACTGCGCATATATAGATGTCACCCGTGACTACTGCGCATGCGTAGAATAAACCAGTGACTACTGCGCATATATGGATGTCACCCGTGACTACTGCGCATATATAGATGTCACCAGTGACTACTGCGCATGCGTAGAATACACCAGTGACTACTGCGCATATATGGATGCCGCCTGTGTCTACTGCGCATATATGGATGTCACCCGTGACTACTGCGCATGCGTAGAATACACCAGTGACTACTGCGCATATATAATGATACCCGTGACTACTGCGCATATATGCATGCCACCCGTGACTACTGCGCATATATAGATGTCACCCGTGACTACTGCGCATGCGTAGAATAAACCAGTGACTACTGCGCATATATGAATGTCACCCGTGACTACTGCGCATATATAGATGTCACCCGTGACTACTGCGCATGCGTAGAATACACCAGTGACTACTGCGCATATATGGGTGTCACCCGTGACTACTGCGCATGCGTAGAATACACCAGTGACTACTGCGCATATATAGATGTCACCCGTGATTATTGCGCATATATGGATGTCACCAGTGACTAATGCGCATGCGTAGAATACACCAGTGACTACTGCGCATATATGGATGCCGCCTGTATCTACTGCGCATTTACTGATGCCACCCGTGACTAATGCGCATGCGTAGAATACACCAGTGACTACTGCGCATATATAGATGTCACCCGTGATTACTGCGCATATATGGATGTCACCCGTGACTACTGCGCATATATGGATGTCCCAGTGACTACTGCGCATATATGCATGCCACCCGTGACTACTGCGCATATATGGATGTCACCCGTGACTACTGCGCATGCGTAGAATAAACCAGTGACTACTGCGCATATATGAATGTCACCCGTGACAACTGCGCATATATAGATGTCACCCGTGACTACTGCGCATGCGTAAAATACACCAGTGACTACTGCGCATATATGCATGCCGCCTGTGACTACTGCGCATATATGGATGTCACCCGTGACTACTGCGCATGCGTAGAATACACCAGTGACTACTGCGCATGCGTAGAATACACCAGTGACTACTGCGCATATATGGATGCCACCTGTGTCTACTGCGCATATATGGACGTCACCCGTGACTACTGCGCATGCGTAGAATACACCAGTGACTACTGCGCATATATGCATGCCACCCGTGACTACTGCGCATATATGGATGTCACCCGTGACTACTGCGCATGCGTAGAATACACCAGTGACTACTGCGCATATATGCATGCCGCCCGTGACTACTGCGCATATATGGATGTCACCCGTGACTACTGCGCATGCGTAGAATACACCAGTGACTACTGCGCATATATGAATGTCACCCGTGACAACTGCGCATATATAGATGTCACCCGTGACTACTGCGCATGCGTAAAATACACCAGTGACTACTGCGCATATATGCATGCCGCCTGTGTCTACTGCGCATATATGGATGTCACCCGTGACTACTGCGCATGCGTAGAATACACCAGTGACTACTGCGCATGCGTAGAATACACCAGTGACTACTGCGCATATATGGATGTCACCCGTGACTACTGCGCATATATGGATGTCACCCGTGACTACTGCGCATGCGTAGAATACACCAGTGACTACTGCGCATATATGGATGCCGCCTGTGTCTACTGCGCATATATGGGTGTCACCCGTGACTACTGCGCATGCGTAGAATACACCAGTGACTACTGCGCATATATGCACCAGTGACTACTGCGCATATATGGGTGTCACCCGTGACTACTGCGCATGCGCAGAATACAAGTGTGACTACTGCGCATATATGGATGCCGCCTGTGTCTACTGCGCATATATGGATGTCACCCGTGACTACTGCGCATGCGTAGAATACACCAGTGACTACTGCGCATATATAATGATACCCGTGACTACTGCGCATATATAGATGTCACCCGTGACTACTGCGCATGCGTAAAATACGCCAGTGACTACTGCGCATATATGCATGCCGCCTGTGTCTACTGCGCATATATGGATGTCACCCGTGACTACTGCGCATACGTAGAATACACCAGTGACTACTGCGCATATATGAATGTCACCCGTGACAACTGCGCATATATAGATGTCACCCGTGACTACTGCGCATGCGTAGAATACACCAGTGACTACTGCGCATATATGGATGCCGCCTGTGTCTACTGCGCATATATGGATGTCACCCGTGACTACTGCGCATGCGTAGAATACACCAGTGACTACTGCGCATATATGAATGTCACCCGTGACTACTGCGCATATATAGATGTCACCCGTGACTACTGCGCATGCGTAGAATACACCAGTGACTACTGCGCATATATGGATGTCACCCGTGACTACTGCGCATGCGTAGAATACACCAGTGACTACTGCGCATATATAGATGTCACCTGTGACTACTGCGCATATATGGATGTCACCCGTGACTACTGCGCATGCGTAGAATACACCAGTGACTACTGCGCATATATGCATGCCACCCGTGACTACTGCGCATATATGGATGTCACCCGTGACTACTGCGCATGCGTAGAATACACCAGTGACTACTGCGCATATATGGATGCCGCCTGTGTCTACTGCGCATATATAATGTCACCCGTGATTTCTGCGCATATATGGATGTCACCCGTGACTACTGCGCATGCGTAGAATACACCAGTGACTACTGCGCATATATAGATGTCACCCGTGATTACTGCGCATATATGGATGTCACCCGTGACTACTGCGCATGCGTAGAATACACCAGTGACTACTGCGCATATATGCATGCCGCCTGTGTCTACTGCGCATATATGGATGTCACCCGTGACTACTGCGCATGCGTAGAATACACCAGTGACTACTGCGCATGCGTAGAATACACCAGTGACTACTGCGCATATATGGATGCCACCCGTGACTACTGCGCATATATGGATGTCACCCGTGACTACTGCGCATGCGTAGAATACACCAGTGACTACTGCGCATATATGGATGTCACCCGTGAGTACTGCGCATATATGGATGTCCCAGTGACTACTGCGCATATATGCATGCCACCCGTGGCTACTGCGCATATATGGATGTCACCCGTGACTACTGCGCATGCGTAGAATACACCAGTGACTACTGCGCATATATAATGTCTCCCGTGATTACTGCGCATATATAATGTCACCCGTGATTACTGCGCATATATGGATGTCACCCGTGACTACTGCGCATATATGGATGTCACCCGTGACTACTGCGCATGCGTAGAATACACCAGTGACTACTGCGCATATATAATGGTACCCGTGACTACTGCGCATATATAGATGTCACCCGTGACTACTGCGCATATATAGATGTCACCCGTGACTACTGCGCATGCGTAGAATAAACCAGTGACTACTGCGCATATATGAATGTCACCTGTGACAACTGCGCATATATAGATGTCACCAGTGACTACTGCGCATGCGTAGAATACACCAGTGACTACTGCGCATATATGGATGCCGCCTGTGTCTACTGCGCATATATGGGTGTCACCCGTGACTACTGCGCATGCGTAGAATACACCAGTGACTACTGCGCATATATAATGTCACCCGTGATTACTGCGCATATATGGATGTCACCCGTGACTACTGCGCATATATGGATGTCCCAGTGACTACTGCGCATATATGCATGCCACCCGTGGCTACTGCGCATATATGGATGACACCCGTGACTACTGCGCATGCGTAGAATAAACCAGTGACTACTGCGCATATATGGATGTCACCCGTGATTACTGCGCATATATGGATGTCACCCGTGACTACTGCGCATGCGTAGAATACACAAGTGAATACTGCGCATATATGCATGCCGCCTGTGTCTACTGCGCATATATGGATGTCACCCGTGACTACTGCGCATGCGTAGAATGCACCAGTGACTACTGCGCATATGTAGATGTCACCAGTGACTACTGCGCATGCGCAGAATACACCAGTGACTACTGCGCATATATGGATGTCACCCGTGATTACTGCGCATATATGGATGTCACCCGTGACTACTGCGCATGCGTAGAATACATCTGTGACTACTGCGCATATATGGATGCTGCCTGTGTCTACTGCGCATATATGGATGTCACCCGTGACTACTGCGCATGCGTAGAATACACCAGTGACTACTGCGCATATATAATGATACCCGTGACTACTGCGCATGCGTAGAATACACCAGTGACTGCTGCGCATATATGGATGCCGCCTGTGTCTACTGCGCATTTATGGATGCCACCCGTGACTACTGCGCATATATGGATGTCACCCGTGACTACTGCGCATGCGTAAAATACACCAGTGACTACTGCGCATATATGCATGCCGCCTGTGTCTACTGCGCATATATGGATGTCACCCGTGACTACTGCGCATGCGTAGAATAAACCAGTGACTACTGCGCATATATGGATGTCACCCGTGACTACTGCGCATATATAGATGTCACCCGTGACTACTGCGCATGCGTAGAATACACCAGTGACTACTGCGCATATATGGATGCCGCCTGTGTCTACTGCGCATATGTGGATGTCACCCGTGACTACTGCGCATGCGTAGAATACACCAGTGACTACTGCGCATATATAATGTCACCCGTGATTACTGCGCATATATGGATGTCACCCGTGACTACTGCGCATATATGGATGTCACCCGTGACTACTGCGCATATATGGATGTCACCCGTGACTACTGCGCATATATGGATGTCACCCGTGACTACTGCGCATATATGGATGTCCCAGTGACTACTGCGCATATATGCATGCCACCCGTGACTACTGCGCATATATAGATGTCACCCGTGACTACTGCGCATGCGTAGAATAAACCAGTGACTACTGCGCATATATGAATGTCACCCGTGACAACTGCGCATATATAGATGTCACCAGTGACTACTGCGCATGCGTAGAATACACCAGTGACTACTGCGCATATATGGATGCCGCCTGTGTCTACTGCGCATATATGGATGTCACCCGTGACTACTGCGCATGCGTAGAATACACCAGTGACTACTGCGCATATATAATGTCACCCGTGATTACTGCGCATATATAATGTCACCCGTGATTACTGCGCATATATGGATGTCACCCGTGACTACTGCGCATATATGGATGTCCCAGTGACTACTGCGCATATATGCATGCCACCCGTGACTACTGCGCATATATGCATGTCACCCGTGACTACTGCGCATGCGTAAAATACACCAGTGACTACTGCGCATCTATGGATGCCGCCTGTGTCTACTGCGCATATATGGACGTCACCCGTGACTACTGCGCATGCGTAGAATACACCAGTGACTACTGCGCATATATGGATGTCACCCGTGACTACTGCGCATATATGGATGTCCCAGTGACTACTGCGCATGCGTAGAATACACCAGTGACTACTGCGCATATATGGATGCCGCCTGTGTCTACTGCGCATATATGGATGTCACCCGTGACTACTGCGCATGCGTAGAATACACCAGTGACTACTGCGCATATATAATGTCACCCGTGATTACTGCGCATATATGGATGTCACCCGTGACTACTGCGCATATATGGATGTCCCAGTGACTACTGCGCATATATGCATGCCACCCGTGACTACTGCGCATATATGGATGTCACCCGTGACTACTGCGCATGCGTAGAATACACCAGTGACTACTGCGCATATATAATGTCACCCGTGATTACTGCGCATATATGGATGTCACCCGTGACTACTGCGCATATATGGATGTCCCAGTGACTACTGCGCATATATGCATGCCACCCGTGACTACTGCGCATATATGGATGTCACCCGTGACTACTGCGCATGCGTAGAATACACCAGTGACTACTGCGCATATATTGATGTCACCCGTGACTACTGCGCATATATGGATGACACCCGTGATCACTGCGCATGCGTAGAATACACCAGTGACTACTGCGCATATATGGATGTCCCAGTGACTACTGCGCATATATGGATGTCACCCGTGACTACTGCGCATGCGTAGAATACACCCGTGACTACTGCGCATGCGTAGAATAAACCAGTGACTACTGCGCATATATGAATGTCACCTGTGACAACTGCGCATATGTAGATGTCAGCAGTGACTACTGCGCATGCGTAGAATACACCAGTGACTACTGCGCATATATGGATGCCGCCTGTGTCTACTGCGCATATATGGGTTTCACCCTTGACTGCAGCGCATGCGTAGAATGCACCAATTACTACTGCGCATATATAGATGTCACCCGTGATTACTGCGCATATATGGATGTCACCCGTGACTACTGCGCATGCGTAGAATACACCAGTGACTTCTGCGCATATAGGGATGTCACCCGTGACTACTGCGCATATATGGATGTCACCCGTGACTACTGCGCATGCGTAGAATACACCAGTGACTACTGCGCATATATGGATGCCGCCTGTGTCTACTGCGCATATATGGATGTCACCCGTGACTACTGCGCATGCGTAGAATACACCAGTGACTACTGCGCATGCGTAGAATACACCAGTGACTACTGCGCATATATAATGTCACCCGTGATTACTGCGCATATATAGATGTCACCCGTGACTACTGCGCATGCGTAGAATACACCAGTGACTACTGCGCATATATGGATGCCGCCTGTGTCTACTGCGCATATATGGATGTCACCCGTGACTACTGCGCATGCGTAGAATACACAAGTGACTACTGCGCATGCGTAAAATACGCCAGTGACTACTGCGCATATATGCATGCCACCCGTGACTACTGCGCATATATGGATGTCACCCGTGACTACTGCGCATGCGTAGAATACACCAGTGACTACTGCGCATATATGCATGCCACCCGTGACTACTGCGCATATATGGATGTCACCCGTGACTACTGCGCATGCGTAGAATACACCAGTGACTACTGCGCATATATGGATGCCGCCTGTGTCTACTGCGCATATATGGGTGTCACCCGTGACTACTGCGCATGCGTAGAATACACCAGTGACTACTGCGCATATATAATGGTACCCGTGACTACTGCGCATATATAGATGTCACCCGTGACTACTGCGCATGCGTAAAATACGCCAGTGACTACTGCGCATATATGCATACCGCCTGTGTCTACTGCGCATATATGGATGTCACCCGTGACTACTGCGCATGCGTAGAATACACCAGTGACTACTGCGCATATATGAATGTCACCCGTGATTACTGCGCATATATAGATGTCACCCGTGACTACTGCGCATGCGTAGAATACACCAGTGACTACTGCGCATATATGGATGTCACCCGTGACTACTGCGCATATATGGATGTCACCCGTGACTACTGCGCATGCGTAGAATACACCAGTGACTACTGCGCATATATGGATGCCGCCTGTGTCTACTGCGCATATATGGGTGTCACCCGTGACTACTGCGCATGCGTAGAATACACCAGTGACTACTGCGCATATATAATGGTACCCGTGACTACTGCGCATATATAGATGTCACCCGTGATTACTGCGCATATATGGATGTCACCCGTGACTACTGCGCATGCGTAGAATACACCAGTGACTACTGCGCATATATAATGTCACCCGTGATTACTGCGCATATATGGATGTCACCCGTGACTACTGCGCATGCGTAGAATACACCAGTGACTACTGCGCATATATGGATGCCGCCAGTGTGTACTGCGCATATATGGATGTCACCCGTGACTACTGCGCATGCGTAGAATAAACCAGTGACTACTGCGCATATATATGGATGCCGCCTGTGACCACTGCGCATGCGTAGAATACACCAGTGACTACTGCGCATATATGGATGTCACCCGTGACTACTGCGCATGCGTAGAATAAACCAGTGACTACTGCGCATATATGGATGCCGCCTGTGTCTACTGCGCATATATGGATGTCACCCGTGACTACTGCGCATGCGTAGAATACACCAGTGACTACTGCGCATGCGTAGAATACACGAGTGACTACTGCGCATATATAATGTCACCCGTGACTACTGCGCATGCGTAAAATACACCCGTGACTACTGCGCATGCGTAGAATACACCAGTGACTACTGCGCATATATGGATGCCGCCTGTGTCTACTGCGCATATATGGATGTCACCCGTGACTACTGCGCATGCGTAGAATACACCAGTGACTACTGCGCATATATAGATGTCACCCGTGACTACTGCGCATGCGTAGAATACACCAGTGACTACTGCGCATATATGAATGTCACCCGTGACAACTGCGCATATATAGATGTCACCCGTGACTACTGCGCATGCGTAAAATACACCAGTGACTACTGCGCATATATGCATGCCGCCTGTGTCTACTGCGCATATATGGATGCCACCCGTGACTACTGCGCATGCGTAGAATACACCAGTGACTACTGCGCATATATAATGTCACCCGTGATTACTGCGCATATATGGATGTCACCCGTGACTACTGCGCATATATGGATGTCACCCGTGACTACTGCGCATATATGGATGTCCCAGTGACTACTGCGCATATATGCATGCCACCCGTGACTACTGCGCATATATAGATGTCACCCGTGACTACTGCGCATGCGTAGAATACACCAGTGACTACTGCGCATATATGGATGTCACCCGTGACTACTGCGCATATATAGATGTCACCCGTGACTACTGCGCATGCGTAGAATAAACCAGTGACTACTGCGCATATATGGATGCCGCCTGTGTCTACTGCGCATATGTGGATGTCACCCGTGCCTACTGCGCATGCGTATAATACACCAGTGACTACTGCGCATATATGAATACACCAGTGACTACTGCGCATATATGGATGGCGCCAGTGTCTACTGCGCATATATGGATGTCACCCGTGACTACTGCGCATACATGAAATACACCGGTGACTACTGCGCATATATGGCTGCCACCCTTGACTACTGCGCATATATGCATGTCACCCGTGACTACTGCGCATGCGCACAATACACCAGTGACTATTGCGCATATATGGATGTCACCCGTGACTACTGCGCATATATAGATGTCACCCGTGACTACTGCGCATGCGTAGAATACACCAGTGACTACTGCGCATATATGGATGTCACCCGTGACTACTGCGCATATATGGATGTCACCCGTGACTACTGCGCATGCGTAGAATACACCAGTGACTACTGCGCATATATAGATGTCACCCGTGACTACTGCGCATGCGTAGAATACACCAGTGACTACTGCGCATATATGCATGCCGCCTGTGTCTACTGCGCATATATGGATGTCACCCGTGACTACTGCGCATGCGTAGAATACACCAGTGACTACTGCGCATATATGCATGCCACCCGTGACTACTGCGCATATATGGATGTCACCCGTGACTACTGCGCATGCGTAGAATACACCAGTGACTACTGCGCATATATGCATGCCACCCGTGACTACTGCGCATATATAGATGTCACCCGTGACTACTGCGCATGCGTAGAATACACCAGTGACTACTGCGCATATATGCATGCCACCCGTGACTACTGCGCATATATAGATGTCACCCGTGACTACTGCGCATGCGTAGAATACACCAGTGACTACTGCGCATATATGGATGCCGCCTGTGTCTACTGCGCATATATGGATGTCACCCGTGACTACTGCGCATGCGTAGAATACACCAGTGACTACTGCGCATATATGAATGTCACCCGTGACAACTGCGCATATATAGATGTCACCAGTGACTACTGCGCATGCGTAGAATACACCAGTGACTACTGCGCATATATGGATGCCGCCTGTGTCTACTGCGCATATATGGGTGTCACCCGTGACTACTGCGCATGCGTAGAATACACCAGTGACTACTGCGCATATATAATGTCACCCGTGATTACTGCGCATATATAGATGTCACCCGTGACTACTGCGCATGCGTAGAATAAACCAGTGACTACTGCGCATATATGAATGTCACCCGTGACAACTGCGCATATATAGATGTCACCAGTGACTACTGCGCATGCGTAGAATACACCAGTGACTACTGCGCATATATGGATGCCGCCTGTGTCTACTGCGCATATATGGGTGTCACCCGTGACTACTGCGCATGCGTAGAATACACCAGTGACTACTGCGCATATATAATGTCACCCGTGATTACTGCGCATATATAGATGTCACCCGTGACTACTGCGCATGCGTAGAATACACCAGTGACTACTGCGCATATATGGGTGTCACCCGTGACTACTGCGCATGCGTAGAATACACCAGTGACTACTGCGCATATATAATGTCACCCGTGATTACTGCGCATATATAGATGTCACCCGTGACTACTGCGCATGCGTAGAATACACCAGTGACTACTGCGCATATATGAATGTCACCCGTGACTACTGCGCATATATAGATGTCACCCGTGACTACTGCGCATGCGTAGAATACACCAGTGACTACTGCGCATATATGCATGCCACCCGTGACTACTGCGCATATATAGATGTCACCCGTGACTACTGCGCATGCGTAGAATAAACCAGTGACTACTGCGCATATATGAATGTCACCTGTGACAACTGCGCATATATGGATGACACCCGTGATCACTGCGCATTCGTAGAATACACCAGTGACTACTGCGCATATATAGATGTCACCCGTGATTACTGCGCATATATGGATGTCACCCGTGACTACTGCGCATGCGTAGAATACACCAGTGACTACTGCGCATATATGGATGCCGCCTGTGTCTACTGCGCATATATGGATGTCACCCGTGACTACTGCGCATGCGTAGAATACACCAGTGACTACTGCGCATATATAATGTCACCCGTGATTACTGCGCATATATGGATGTCACCCGTGACTACTGCGCATATATGGATGTCCCAGTGACTACTGCGCATATATGCATGCCACCCGTGACTACTGCGCATATATGGATGTCACCCGTGACTACTGCGCATGCGTAGAATACACCAGTGACTACTGCGCATATATAGATGTCACCCGTGACTACTGCGCATATATGGATGTCACCCGTGACTACTGCGCATATATGGATGTCCCAGTGACTACTGCGCATATATGCATGCCACCCGTGACTACTGCGCATATATGGATGTCACCCGTGACTACTGCGCATGCGTAGAATACACCAGTGACTACTGCGCATATATGCATGCCACCCATGACTACTGCGCATATATGGATGTCACCCGTGACTACTGCGCATGCGCAGAATACACCAGTGACTACTGCGCATATATGCATGCCACCCGTGACTACTGCGCATATATGGATGTCACCCGTGACTACTGCGCATGCGTAGAATACACCAGTGACTACTGCGCATGCGTAGAATAAACCAGTGACTACTGCGCATATATGAATGTCACCCGTGACAACTGCGCATATATAGATGTCACCCGTGACTACTGCGCATGCGTAGAATACACCAGTGACTACTGCGCATATATGGATGCCACCCGTGACTACTGCGCATATATGGATGTCACCCGTGACTACTGCGCATGCGTAGAATACACCAGTGACTACTGCGCATATATGGATGCCACCCGTGACTACTGCGCATATATGGATGTCACCCGTGACTACTGCGCATGCGTAGAATACACCAGTGACTACTGCGCATATATGGATGCCGCCTGTGTCTACTGCGCATATATGGACGTCACCCGTGACTACTGCGCATGCGTAGAATACACCAGTGACTACTGCGCATATATGGATGCCGCCTGTGTCTACTGCGCATATATGGATGTCACCCGTGACTACTGCGCATGCGTAGAATACACCAGTGACTACTGCGCATACGTAGAATACACCAGTGACTACTGCGCATATATGGATGTCACCCGTGACTACTGCGCATATATGGATGTCACCCGTGACTACTGCGCATGCGTAGAATACACCAGTGACTACTGCGCATATATGGATGCCGCCTGTGTCTACTGCGCATATATGGATGTCACCCGTGACTACTGCGCATGCGTAGAATACACCAGTGACTACTGCGCATATATAGATGTCACCAGTGACTACTGCGCATATATGGATGTCACCCGTGACTACTGCGCATATATGGATGTCACCCGTGACTACTGCGCATGCGTAGAATACACCAGTGACTACTGCGCATATATGGATGTCACCCCTGACTACTGCGCATATATGGATGTCACCCGTGACTACTGCGCATGCGTAGAATACACCAGTGACTACTGCGCATATATGGATGCCGCCTGTGTCTACTGCGCATATATGGGTGTCACCCGTGACTACTGCGCATGCGTAGAATACACCAGTGACTACTGCGCATATATAATGTCACCCGTGATTACTGCGCATATATAGATGTCACCCGTGACTACTGCGCATGCGTAAAATACACCAGTGACTACTGCGCATATATGCATGCCGCCTGTGTCTACTGCGCATATAAGGATGTCACCCTTCACTACTGCGCATGCGTAGAATACACCAGTGACTACTGCGCATATATAGATGCCACCCCTGACTACTGCGCATATATGCATGTCACCCGTGACTACTGCGCATGCGCAGAATACACCAGTGACTACTGCGCATATATAGATGTCACCCGTGATTACTGCGCATATATGGATGTCACCCGTGACTACTGCGCATGCGTAGAATACACCAGTGACTACTGCGCATATATGGATGCCGCCTGTGTCTACTGCGCATATATGGATGTCACCCGTGACTACTGCGCATGCGTAGAATACACCAGTGACTACTGCGCATATATGCATGCCACCCGTGACTACTGCGCATATATGGATGTCACCCGTGACTACTGCGCATGCGTAGAATACACCAGTGACTACTGCGCATATATAGATGTCACCCGTGATTACTGCGCATATATGGATGTCACCCGTGACTACTGCGCATGCGTAGAATACACCAGTGACTACTGCGCATATATGGATGCCGCCTGTGTCTACTGCGCATATATGGATGTCACCCGTGACTACTGCGCATGCGTAGAATACACCAGTGACTACTGCGCATGCGTAGAATACACCAGTGACTACTGCGCATATATGGATGTCACCCGTGACTACTGCGCATATATGGATGTCACCCGTGACTACTGCGCATGCGTAAAATACACCAGTGACTACTGCGCATATATGCATGCCGCCTGTGTCTACTGCGCATATATGGATGTCACCCGTGACTACTGCGCATGCGTAGAATACACCAGTGACTACTGCGCATGCGTAGAATACACCAGTGACTACTGCGCATATATGGATGCCGCCTGTGTCTACTGCGCATATATAGATGTCACCCGTGACTACTGCGCATGCGTAGAATACACCAGTGACTACTGCGCATATATGGATGCCGCCTGTGTCTACTGCGCATATATGGATGTCACCCGTGACTACTGCGCATGCGTAGAATACACCAGTGACTACTGCGCATGCGTAGAATACACCAGTGACTACTGCGCATGCGTAGAATACACCAGTGACTACTGCGCATATATAGATGTCACCCGTGATTATTGCGCATATATGGATGTCACCAGTGACTACTGCGCATGCGTAGAATACACCAGTGACTACTGCGCATATATGGATGCCGCCTGTGTCTACTGCGCATATATGGATGTCACCCGTGACTACTGCGCATGCGTAGAATGCACCAGTGACTACTGCGCATATATAGATGTCACCCGTGATTACTGCGCATATATGGATGTCACCCGTGATTACTGCGCATATATGGATGTCACCCGTGACTACTGCGCATATATGGATGTCCCAGTGACTACTGCGCATATATGCATGCCACCCGTGACTACTGCGCATATATGGATGTCACCCGTGACTACTGCGCATGCGTAGAATACACCAGTGACTACTGCGCATATATGAATGTCACCTGTGACAACTGCGCATATATAGATGTCACCCGTGACTACTGCGCATGCGTAGAATACACCAGTGACTACTGCGCATATATGGATGCCGCCTGTGACTACTGCGCATATATGGATGTCACCCGTGACTACTGCGCATGCGTAGAATACACCAGTGACTACTGCGCATGCGTAGAATACACCAGTGACTACTGCGCATATATGGATGTCACCCGTGACTACTGCGCATATATAGATGTCACCAGTGACTACTGCGCATGCGTAGAATACACCAGTGACTACTGCGCATATATGCATGCCACCCGTGACTACTGCGCATATATAGATGTCACCCGTGACTACTGCGCATGCGTAGAATAAACCAGTGACTACTGCGCATATATGAATGTCACCTGTGACAACTGCGCATATATAGATGTCACCAGTGACTACTGCGCATGCGTAGAATACACCAGTGACTACTGCGCATATATGCATGCCACCCGTGACTACTGCGCATATATAGATGTCACCCGTGACTACTGCGCATGCGTAGAATAAACCAGTGACTACTGCGCATATATGAATGTCACCTGTGACAACTGCGCATATATAGATGTCACCAGTGACTACTGCGCATGCGTAGAATACACCAGTGACTACTGCGCATATATGCATGCCACCCGTGACTACTGCGCATATATAGATGTCACCCGTGACTACTGCGCATGCGTAGAATAAACCAGTGACTACTGCGCATATATGAATGTCACCTGTGACAACTGCGCATATATAGATGTCACCAGTGACTACTGCGCATGCGTAGAATACACCAGTGACTATTGCGCATATATGGATGCCGCCTGTGTCTACTGCGCATATATGGGTGTCACCCGTGACTACTGCGCATGCGTAGAATACACCAGTGACTACTGCGCATATATGGATGCCGCCTGTGTCTACTGCGCATATATAGATGTCACCCGTGACTACTGCGCATGCGTAGAATACACCAGTGACTACTGCGCATATATGAATGTCACCCGTGACAACTGCGCATATATAGATGTCACCCGTGACTACTGCGCATGCGTAGAATACACCAGTGACTACTGCGCATATATGGATGCCGCCTGTGTCTACTGCGCATATATGGATGTCACCCGTGACTACTGCGCATGCGCAGAATACACAAGTGAATACTGCGCATATATGCATGCCACCCCTGACTACTGCGCATATATGGATGTCACCCGTGACTACTGCGCATGCGTAGAATACACCAGTGACTACTGCGCATATATAGATGTCACCCGTGATTACTGCGCATATATGGATGTCACCCGTGACTACTGCGCATGCGTAGAATACACCAGTGACTACTGCGCATATATAATGGTACCCGTGACTACTGCGCATATATAGATGTCACCCGTGACTACTGCGCATATATAGATGTCACCCGTGACTACTGCGCATATATAGATGTCACCCGTGACTACTGCGCATGCGTAGAATACACCAGTGACTACTGCGCATATATAGATGTCACCCGTGACTACTGCGCATATATGGATGTCACCCGTGACTACTGCGCATGCGTAGAATACACCAGTGACTACTGCGCATGCGTAGAATACACCAGTGACTACTGCGCATATATAGATGTCACCCGTGATTACTGCGCATATATGGATGTCACCCGTGACTACTGCGCATGCGCAGAATACACCAGTGACTACTGCGCATATATGGATGCCGCCTGTGTCTACTGCGCATATATGGATGTCACCCGTGACTACTGCGCATGCGTAGAATACACCAGTGACTAATGCGCATGCGTAGAATACACCAGTGACTACTGCGCATATATGGGTGCCGCCCGTGTCTACTGCGCATATATGGGTGTCACCCGTGACTACTGCGCATGCGTAGAATACACCAGTGACTACTGCGCATATATGGATGCCGCCTGTGTCTACTGCGCATATGTGGATGTCACCCGTGACTACTGCGCATGCGTAGAATACACCAGTGACTACTGCGCATATATAGAGGTCACCCGTGATTATTGCGCATATATGGATGTCACCCGTGACTACTGCGCATATATAGATGTCACCCGTGACTACTGCGCATATATGGATGTCCCAGTGACTACTGCGCATACATGCATGCCGCCTGTGTCTACTGCGCATATATGGATGTCACCCGTGACTACTGCGCATGCGTAGAATACACCAGTGACTACTGCGCATATATAATGTCACCCGTGATTACTGCGCATATATGAATGTCACCCGTGACTACTGCGCATATATGGATGTCCCAGTGACTACTGCGCATATATGCATGCCACCCGTGACTACTGCGCATATATGGATGTCACCCGTGACTACTGCGCATGCGTAGAATACACCAGTGACTACTGCGCATATATGAATGTCACCCGTGACAACTGCGCATATATAGATGTCACCCGTGACTACTGCGCATGCGTAGAATACACCAGTGACTACTGCGCATATATGAATGTCACCCGTGACAACTGCGCATATATAGATGTCACCAGTGACTACTGCGCATGCGTAGAATACACCAGTGACTACTGCGCATATATGGATGCCGCCTGTGTCTACTGCGCATATATGGGTGTCACCCGTGACTACTGCGCATGCGTAGAATACACCAGTGACTACTGCGCATATATAATGTCACCCGTGATTACTGCGCATATATAGATGTCACCCGTGACTACTGCGCATGCGTAGAATACACCAGTGACTACTGCGCATATATGGATGCCGCCTGTGTCTACTGCGCATATATGGATGTCACCCGTGACTACTGCGCATATATAGATGTCACCAGTGACTACTGCGCATGCGTAGAATACACCAGTGACTACTGCGCATATATGGATGCCGCCTGTGTCTACTGCGCATATATGGGTGTCACCCGTGACTACTGCGCATGCGTAGAATACACCAGTGACTACTGCGCATATATAGATGTCACCCGTGACTACTGCGCATGCGTAGAATACACCAGTGACTACTGCGCATATATGGATGCCGCCTGTGTCTACTGCGCATATATGGATGTCACCCGTGACTACTGCGCATGCGTAGAATACACCAGTGACTACTGCGCATATATGAATGTCACCCGTGACTACTGCGCATATATAGATGTCACCCGTGACTACTGCGCATGCGTAGAATACACCAGTGACTACTGCGCATATATGCATGCCACCCCTGACTACTGCGCATATATGGATGTCACCCGTGACTACTGCGCATATATGGATGTCCCAGTGACTACTGCGCATATATGCATGCCGCCCGTGTCTACTGCGCATATATGGATGTCACCCGTGACTACTGCGCATGCGTAGAATACACCAGTGACTACTGCGCATATATAATGTCACCCGTGATTACTGCGCATATATGGATGTCACCCGTGACTACTGCGCATGCGTAGAATACACCAGTGACTACTGCGCATATATGGATGTCCCAGTGACTACTGCGCATATATGGATGTCACCCGTGACTACTGCGCATGCGTAGAATACACCCGTGACTACTGCGCATGCGTAGAATAAACCAGTGACTACTGCGCATATATGAATGTCACCTGTGACAACTGCGCATATATAGATGTCACCAGTGACTACTGCGCATGCGTAGAATACACCAGTGACTACTGCGCATATATGCATGCCACCCGTGACTACTGCGCATATATAGATGTCACCCGTGACTACTGCGCATGCGTAGAATACACCAGTGACTACTGCGCATATATGGATGTCACCCGTGACTACTGCGCATATATGGATGTCACCCGTGACTACTGCGCATGCGTAGAATACACCAGTGACTACTGCGCATATATGGATGTCACCCGTGACTACTGCGCATATATAGATGTCACCCGTGACTACTGCGCATGCGTAGAAT
Organism: Trichopria drosophilae; assembly: GCA_030407085.1. NCBI lineage: Eukaryota > Metazoa > Arthropoda > Insecta > Hymenoptera > Diapriidae > Trichopria > Trichopria drosophilae. The sequence goes on from CM059586.1 coordinate 111,870,609, forward strand.
ACACCAGTGACTACTGCGCATATATGGATGCCGCCTGTGACTACTGCGCATATATGGATGTCACCCGTGACTACTGCGCATGCGTAGAATACACCAGTGACTACTGCGCATGCGTAGAATACACCAGTGACTACTGCGCATATATGGATGTCACCCGTGACTACTGCGCATATATAGATGTCACCCGTGACTACTGCGCATGCGTAAAATACACCAGTGACTACTGCGCATATATGCATGCCGCCTGTGTCTACTGCGCATATATGGATGTCACCCGTGACTACTGCGCATGCGTAGAATACACCAGTGACTACTGCGCATATATAGATGTCACCAGTGATTACTGCGCATATATGGATGTCACCCGTGACTACTGCGCATATATAGATGTCACCCGTGACTACTGCGCATGCGTAGAATACACCAGTGACTACTGCGCATATATGCATGCCACCCGTGACTACTGCGCATATATGGATGTCACCCGTGACTACTGCGCATGCGTAGAATACACCAGTGACTACTGCGCATATATGGATGCCGCCTGTGTCTACTGCGCATATATGGATGTCACCCGTGACTACTGCGCATGCGTAGAATAAACCAGTGACTACTGCGCATATATGAATGTCACCCGTGACAACTGCGCATATATAGATGTCACCCGTGACTACTGCGCATGCGTAGAATACACCAGTGACTACTGCGCATATATGAATGTCACCTGTGACAACTGCGCATATATAGATGTCACCCGTGACTACTGCGCATGCGTAAAATACACCAGTGACTACTGCGCATATATGGATGTCACCTGTGACTACTGCGCATATATGGATGTCACCCGTGACTACTGCGCATGCGTAGAATACACCAGTGACTACTGCGCATATATAGATGTCACCCGTGATTACTGCGCATATATGGATGTCACCCGTGACTACTGCGCATGCGTAGAATACACCAGTGACTACTGCGCATATATGGATGCCGCCTGTGTCTACTGCGCATATATGGATGTCACCCGTGACTACTGCGCATATATGGATGTCACCCGTGACTACTGCGCATGCGTAGAATACACCAGTGACTACTGCGCATATATAGATGTCACCCGTGATTACTGCGCATATATGGATGTCACCCGTGACTACTGCGCATGCGTAGAATACACCAGTGACTACTGCGCATATATGGATGCCGCCTGTGTCTACTGCGCATATATGGATGTCACCCGTGACTACTGCGCATGCGTAAAATACACCAATGACTACTGCGCATGCGTAGAATACACCAGTGACTACTGCGCATATATACATGTCACCCGTGATTCCTGCGCATATATGGATGTCACCAGTAACTACTGCGCATGCGTAGAATACACCAGTGACTACTGCGCATATATAGATGTCACCCGTGATTACTGCGCATATATGGATGTCACCCGTGACTACTGCGCATATATGGATGTCACCCGTGACTACTGCGCATATATGGATGTCACCCGTGACTACTGCGCATGCGTAGAATACACCAGTGACTACTGCGCATATATGCATGCCACCCGTGACTACTGCGCATATATGGATGTCACCCGTGACTACTGCGCATATATGGATGTCCCAGTGACTACTGCGCATATATGCATGTCACCCGTGGCTACTGCGCATATATGGATGACACCCGTGATCACTGCGCATGCGTAGAATACACCAGTGACTACTGCGCATATATAGATGTCACCCGTGACTACTGCGCATATATGAATGTCACCCGTGACAACTGCGCATATATAGATGTCACCAGTGACTACTGCGCATGCGTAGAATACACCAGTGACTACTGCGCATATATGGATGCCGCCTGTGTCTACTGCGCATATATGGATGTCACCCGTGACTACTGCGCATGCGTAGAATACACCAGTGACTACTGCGCATATATAGATGTCACCCGTGATTACTGCGCATATATGGATGTCACCCGTGACTACTGCGCATATATGGATGTCACCCGTGACTACTGCGCATATATGGATGCCACCCGTGACTACTGCGCATATATGGATGTCACCCGTGACTACTGCGCATATATGGATGTCACCCGTGACTACTGCGCATATATGGATGTCACCCGTGACTACTGCGCATGCGTAGAATACACCAGTGACTACTGCGCATATATGCATGCCACCCGTGACTACTGCGCATATATGGATGTCACCCGTGACTACTGCGCATGCGTAGAATACACCAGTGACTACTGCGCATATATGGATGCCGCCTGTGTCTACTGCGCATATATGGATGTCACCCGTGACTACTGCGCATGCGTAGAATACACCAGTGACTACTGCGCATATATGAATGTCACCCGTGACTACTGCGCATATATGGATGTCACCCGTGACTACTGCGCATGCGTAGAATACACCAGTGACTACTGCGCATATATGGATGCCGCCTGTGTCTACTGCGCATATATGGATGTCACCCGTGACTACTGCGCATGCGTAGAATACACCAGTGACTACTGCGCATATATGCATGCCACCCGTGACTACTGCGCATATATGGATGTCACCCGTGACTACTGCGCATGCGTAGAATACACCAGTGACTACTGCGCATATATGGATGCCGCCTGTGTCTACTGCGCATATATGGATGTCACCCGTGACTACTGCGCATGCGTAGAATACACCAGTGACTACTGCGCATATATGCATGCCACCCGTGACTACTGCGCATATATGGATGTCACCCGTGACTACTGCGCATATATAGATGTCACCCGTGACTACTGCGCATGCGTAGAATACACCAGTGACTACTGCGCATATATAGATGTCACCCGTGACTACTGCGCATGCGTAGAATACACCAGTGACTACTGCGCATATATGGATGTCACCCGTGACTACTGCGCATATATGCATGCCACCCGTGACTACTGCGCATATATGGATGTCACCCGTGACTACTGCGCATGCGTAGAATACACCAGTGACTACTGCGCATATATAGATGTCACCCGTGATTACTGCGCATATATGGATGTCACCCGTGACTACTGCGCATATATGGATGCCGCCTGTGTCTACTGCGCATGCGCAGAATACACAAGTGAATACTGCGCATATATGCATGCCACCCCTGACTACTGCGCATATATGGATGTCACCCGTGACAACTGCGCATATATAGATGTCACCAGTGACTACTGCGCATGCGTAGAATACACCAGTGACTACTGCGCATATATAGATGTCACCCGTGACTACTGCGCATATATGGATGCCACCCGTGACTACTGCGCATATATAGATGTCACCCGTGACTACTGCGCATGCGTAGAATACACCAGTGACTACTGCGCATATATGAATGTCACCCGTGACAACTGCGCATATATAGATGTCACCAGTGACTACTGCGCATGCGTAGAATACACCAGTGACTACTGCGCATATATGGATGCCGCCTGTGTCTACTGCGCATATATGGGTGTCACCCGTGACTACTGCGCATGCGTAGAATACACCAGTGACTACTGCGCATGCGTAGAATACACCAGTGACTACTGCGCATATATAATGGTACCCGTGACTACTGCGCATATATGGATGTCACCCGTGACTACTGCGCATATATGCATGCCGCCCGTGGCTACTGCGCATATATGGATGTCACCCCTGACTACTGCGCATATATGGATGTCACCCGTGACTACTGCGCAGTCGTAGAATAAACCAGTGACTACTGCGCATATATAGATGTCACCCGTGATTACTGCGCATATATGGATGTCACCCGTGACTACTGCGCATATATGGATGTCACCCGTGACTACTGCGCATGCGTAGAATACACCAGTGACTACTGCGCATATATGGATGTCACCCGTGACTACTGCGCATATATAGATGTCACCCGTGACTACTGCGCATATATGGATGTCACCAGTGACTACTGCGCATATATGCATGCCGCCCGTGTCTACTGCGCATATATGGATGTCACCCGTGACTACTGCGCATGCGTAGAATACACCAGTGACTACTGCGCATGCGTAGAATACACCAGTGACTACTGCGCATATATGGATGCCACCTGTGACTACTGCGCATATATGGGTGTCACCCGTGACTACTGCGCATGCGTAGAATACACCAGTGACTACTGCGCATATATGGATGTCACCCGTGATTACTGCGCATATATGGATGTCACCCGTGACTACTGCGCATGCGTAGAATACACCAGTGACTACTGCGCATATATAATGTCACCCGTGATTACTGCGCATATATGGATGTCACCCGTGACTACTGCGTATATATGGATTTCATCCGTGACAACTGCGCATGCGCACAATACACCAGTGACTACTGCGCATATATGGATGCCGCCTGTGTCTACTGCGCATATATGGATGTCACCCGTGACTACTGCGCATATATGGATGTCACCCGTGACTACTGCGCATGCGTAGAATACACCAGTGACTACTGCGCATATATAGATGTCACCCGTGATTACTGCGCATATATGGATGTCACCCGTGACTACTGCGCATGCGTAGAATACACCAGTGACTACTGCGCATATATGGATGTCACCCGTGACTACTGCGCATGCGTAGAATACACCAGTGACTACTGCGCATATATGGATGCCGCCTGTGTCTACTGCGCATATATGGATGTCACCCGTGACTACTGCGCATGCGTAGAATACACCAGTGACTACTGCGCATACGTAGAATACACCAGTGACTACTGCGCATATATAGATGTCACCCGTGACTACTGCGCATATATGGATGTCACCCGTGATTACTGCGCATATATGGATGTCACCCGTGACTACTGCGCATATATGGATGTCACCCGTGACTACTGCGCATGCGTAGAATACACCAGTGACTACTGCGCATATATAGATGTCACCCGTGATTACTGCGCATATATGGATGTCACCCGTGACTACTGCGCATGCGTAGAATACACCAGTGACTACTGCGCATATATAGATGTCACCCGTGACTACTGCGCATATATAGATGTCACCCGTGACTACTGCGCATGCGTAGAATAAACCAGTGACTACTGCGCATATATGGACGTCACCCGTGACTACTGCGCATGCGTAGAATACACCAGTGACTACTGCGCATATATGCATGCCACCCGTGACTACTGCGCATATATGGATGTCACCCGTGACCACTGCGCATGCGTAGAATACACCAGTGACTACTGCGCATATATGGATGCCGCCAGTGACTACTGCGCATATATGGATGTCACCCGTGACTACTGCGCATATATGGATGTCACCCGTGACTACTGCGCATGCGTAGAATACACCAGTGACTACTGCGCATATATGCATGCCACCCGTGACTACTGCGCATATATGGATGTCACCCGTGACTACTGCGCATGCTTAGAATGCACCAGTGACTACTGCGCATATATGGATGTCACCCGTGACTACTGCGCATGCGTAGAATACACCAGTGACTACTGCGCATATATAGATGTCACCCGTGACTACTGCGCATATATGGATGTCACCCGTGATTACTGCGCATATATGCATGCCACCCGTGACTACTGCGCATATATGGATGTCACCCGTGACTACTGCGCATATATGGATGTCACCCGTGATTACTGCGCATATATGGATGTCACCCGTGACTACTGCGCATATATGGATGTCACCAGTGACTACTGCGCATGCGCAGAATACACCAGTGACTACTGCGCATATATGGATGTCACCCGTGACTACTGCGCATATATGGATGTCACCCGTGACTACTGCGCATGCGTAGAATACACCAGTGACTACTGCGCATATATGGATGCCGCCTGTGTCTACTGCGCATATATGGATGTCACCCGTGACTACTGCGCATGCGTAGAATACACCAGTGACTACTGCGCATGCGTAGAATGCACCAGAGACTACTGCGCATATATAGATGTCACCCGTGATTACTGCGCATATATGGATGTCACCCGTGATTACTGCGCATATATGGATGTCCCAGTGACTACTGCGCATATATGCATGCCACCCGTGGCTACTGCGCATATATGGATGACACCCGTGTTCACTGCGCATGCGTAGAATACACCAGTGACTACTGCGCATATATAGATGTCACCCGTGATTACTGCGCATATATGGATGTCACCCGTGACTACTGCGCATGCGTAAAATACACCAGTGACTACTGCGCATATATGCATGCCACCCCTGACTACTGCGCATATATGGATGTCACCCGTGACTACTGCGCATGCGTAGAATACACCAGTGACTACTGCGCATGCGTAGAATACACCAGTGACTACTGCGCATATATGGATGCCACCCGTGACTACTGCGCATATATGGATGTCACCCGTGACTACTGCGCATGCGTAGAATACACCAGTGACTACTGCGCATATATAGATGTCACCCGTGATTACTGCGCATATATGGATGTCACCCGTGACTACTGCGCATGCGTAGAATACACCAGTGACTACTGCGCATATATGGATGCCGCCTGTGTCTACTGCGCATATATGCATGTCACCCGTGACTACTGCGCATGCGTAATATACACCAATGACTACTGCGCATGCGTAGAATACACCAGTGACTACTGCGCCTATATGCATGTCACCCGTGATTACTGCGCATATATGGATGTCACCAGTGACTACTGCGCATGCGTAGAATACACCAGTGAGTGACTACTGCGCATATATGGATGTCACCCGTGACTACTGCGCATGCGTAGAATACACCAGTGACTACTGCGCATATATGGATGCCGCCTGTGTCTACTGCGCATATATGGATGTCACCCGTGACTACTGCGCATGCGTAGAATACACCAGTGACTACTGCGCATATATGCATGCCACCCGTGACTACTGCGCATATATGGATGTCACCCGTGACTACTGCGCATGCGTAGAATACACCAGTGACTACTGCGCATATATGGATGCCACCAGTGACTACTGCGCATATATGGATGTCACCCGTGACTACTGCGCATATATAGATGTCACCCGTGACTACTGCGCATGCGTAGAATACACCAGTGACTACTGCGCATATATGGATGCCGCCTGTGTCTACTGCGCATATATGGATGTCACCCGTGACTACTGCGCATGCGTAGAATACACCAGTGACTACTGCGCATATATAGATGTCACCCGTGATTACTGCGCATATATGGATGTCACCCGTGACTACTGCGCATATATGGATGTCACCCGTGACTACTGCGCATATATGGATGTCACCCGTGACTACTGCGCATATATGGATGCCGCCTGTGACTACTGCGCATGCGTAGAATACACCAGTGACTACTGCGCATATATGGATGCCACCCGTGACTACTGCGCATATATGGATGTCACCCGTGACTACTGCGCATGCGTAGAATACACCAGTGACTACTGCGCATATATAGATGTCACCCGTGACTACTGCGCATATATGGATGTCACCCGTGACTACTGCGCATGCGTAGAATAAACCAGTGACTACTGCGCATATATGGATGCCGCCTGTGTCTACTGCGCATATATGGATGTCACCCGTGACTACTGCGCATGCGTAGAATACACCAGTGACTACTGCGCATATATGCATGCCACCCGTGACTACTGCGCATATATAGATGTCACCCGTGACTACTGCGCATGCGTAGAATACACCAGTGACTACTGCGCATATATGCATGCCACCCGTGACTACTGCGCATATATAGATGTCACCCATGACTACTGCGCATGCGTAGAATACACCAGTGACTACTGCGCATATATGGATGCCGCCTGTGTCTACTGCGCATATATGGATGTCACCCGTGACTACTGCGCATGCGCAGAATACACAAGTGACTACTACGCATATATGCATGCCACCCCTGACTACTGCGCATATATGGATGTCACCCGTGACTACTGCGCATGCGCAGAATACAAGAGTGACTACTGCGCATATATGGATGTCACCCGTGACTACTGCGCATGCGCAGAATACAAGAGTGACTACTGCGCATATATGGATGCCGCCTGTGTCTACTGCGCATATATGGATGTCACCCTTGACTACTGCGCATGCGCAGAATACACAAGTGACTACTACGCATGCGTAGAATACACCAGTGACTACTGCGCATGCGTAGAATACACCAGTGACTACTGCGCATATATAATGTCACCCGTGATTACTGCGCATATATAGATGTCACCCGTGACTACTGCGCATGCGTAAAAGACACCAGTGACTACTGCACATATATGCATGCCGCCTGTGTCTACTGCGAATATATGGATGTCACCCTTCACTACTGCGCATGCGTAGAATAAACCAGTGACTACTGCGCATATATGGATGCCGCCTGTGTATACTGCGCATATATGGATGTCACCCGTGACTACTGCGCATGCGTAGAATACACCAGTGACTACTGCGCATATATGGATGTCACCCGTGACTACTGCGCATATATGGATGTCACCCGTGTCTACTGCGCATATATGGATGTCACCCGTGACTACTGCGCATATATGGATGTCACCCGTGACTACTGCGCATATATGGATGTCACCCGTGACTACTGCGCATATATGGATGCCACCAGTGACTACTGCGCATATATGGATGTCACCCGTGACTACTGCGCATATATGGATGTCACCCGTGACTACTGCGCATGCGTAGAATACACCAGTGACTACTGCGCATATATGCATGCCACCCCTGACTACTGCGCATATATGGATGTCACCCGTGACTACTGCGCATGCGTAGAATACACCAGTGACTACTGCGCATATATGGATGCCGCCTGTGTCTACTGCGCATATATGGGTGTCACCCGTGACTACTGCGCATGCGTAGAATACACCAGTGACTACTGCGCATATATAATGTCACCCGTGATTACTGCGCATATATGGATGTCACCCGTGACTACTGCGCATATATGGATGTCACCCGTGACTACTGCGCATATATGGATGTCACCCGTGACTACTGCGCATATATGGATGTCACCCGTGACTACTGCGCATATATAGATGTCACCCGTGACTACTGCGCATGCGTAGAATACACCAGTGACTACTGCGCATATATGGATGCCACCCGTGACTACTGCGCATATATAGATGTCACCCGTGACTACTGCGCATGCGTAGAATACACCAGTGACTACTGCGCATATATGCATGCCACCCGTGGCTACTGCGCATATATGGATGACACCCGTGATCACTGCGCATGCGTAGAATACACCAGTGACTACTGCGCATATATAGATGTCACCCGTGATTACTGCGCATATATGGATGTCACCCGTGACTACTGCGCATGCGTAGAATACACCAGTGACTACTGCGCATGCGTAGAATACACCAGTGACTACTGCGCATATATGGGTGCCGCCTGTGTCTACTGCGCATATATGGGTGTCACCCGTGACTACTGCGCATGCGTAGAATACACCAGTGACTACTGCGCATATATAATGTCACCCGTGACTACTGCGCATGCGTAGAATACACCAGTGACTACTGCGCATATATGGATGCCGCCTGTGTCTACTGCGCATATATGGATGTCACCCGTGACTACTGCGCATGCGTAGAATACACCAGTGACTACTGCGCATATATAGATGTCACCCGTGACTACTGCGCATATATGGATGTCACCCGTGACTACTGCGCATATATGGATGTCACCCGTGACTACTGCGCATGCGTAGAATACACCAGTGACTACTGCGCATATATGGATGCCGCCTGTGTCTACTGCGCATATATGGATGTCACCCGTGACTACTGCGCATGCGTAGAATACACCAGTGACTACTGCGCATATATGGATGTCACCCGTGACTACTGCGCATGCGTAGAATACACCAGTGACTACTGCGCATATATGGATGCCACCCGTGACTACTGCGCATATATGGATGTCACCCGTGACTACTGCGCATGCGTAGAATACACCAGTGACTACTGCGCATATATAGATGTCACCCGTGACTACTGCGCATATATGGATGTCACCCGTGACTACTGCGCATATATGGATGTCACCCGTGACTACTGCGCATATATGGATGTCACCCGTGACTACTGCGCATGCGTAGAATACACCAGTGACTACTGCGCATATATGGATGCCACCCGTGACTACTGCGCATATATGGATGTCACCCGTGACTACTGCGCATGCGTAGAATACACCAGTGACTACTGCGCATATATGGATGCCGCCTGTGTCTACTGCGCATATATGGATGTCACCCGTGACTACTGCGCATGCGTAGAATACACCAGTGACTACTGCGCATGCGTAGAATACACCAGTGACTACTGCGCATATATGGATGCCGCCTGTGTCTACTGCGCATATATGGATGTCACCCGTGACTACTGCGCATGCGTAGAATACACCAGTGACTACTGCGCATATATGGATGCCACCCGTGACTACTGCGCATATATGGATGTCACCCGTGACTACTGCGCATATATGGATGTCACCCGTGACTACTGCGCATATATGGATGCCGCCTGTGTCTACTGCGCATGCGTAGAATACACCAGTGACTACTGCGCATATATAGATGTCACCCGTGATTACTGCGCATATATGGATGTCACCCGTGACTACTGCGCATGCGTAGAATACACCAGTGACTACTGCGCATATATGGATGCCGCCTGTGTCTACTGCGCATATGTGGATGTCACCCGTGACTACTGCGCATGCGTAGAATACACCAGTGACTACTGCGCATATATAGATGTCACCCGTGATTATTGCGCATATATGGATGTCACCCGTGACTACTGCGCATATATAGATGTCACCCGTGACTACTGCGCATATATGCATGAAACCCGTGACTACTGCGCATATATGGATGTCACCCGTGACTACTGCGCATGCGTAGAATAAACCAGTGACTACTGCGCATATATGGATGCCGCCTGTGTCTACTGCGCATATATGGATGTCACCCGTGACTACTGCGCATGCGTAGAATACACCAGTGACTACTGCGCATATATAGATGTCACCCGTGATTACTGCGCATATATGGATGTCACCCGTGACTACTGCGCATATATGGATGTCACCCGTGACTACTGCGCATATATGGATGTCCCAGTGACTACTGCGCATATATGCATGCCACCCGTGACTACTGCGCATATATGGATGTCACCCGTGACTACTGCGCATGCGTAGAATACACCAGTGACTACTGCGCATATATGGATGCCGCCCGTGTCTACTGCGCATATATGGATGTCACCCGTGACTACTGCGCATGCGTAGAATACACCAGTGACTACTGCGCATATATGGATGCCGCCTGTGTCTACTGCGCATATATGGATGTCACCCGTGACTACTGCGCATGCGTAGAATACACCAGTGACTACTGCGCATATATGCATGCCACCCGTGACTACTGCGCATATATGGATGTCACCCGTGACTACTGCGCATATATAGATGTCACCCGTGACTACTGCGCATATATGGATGTCACCCGTGACTACTGCGCATATATGGATGTCACCCGTGACTACTGCGCATGCGTAGAATACACCAGTGACTACTGCGCATATATGGATGCCGCCTGTGTCTACTGCGCATATATGGATGTCACCCGTGACTACTGCGCATGCGTAGAATACACCAGTGACTACTGCGCATATATGCATGCCGCCTGTGTCTACTGCGCATATATGGATGTCACCCGTGACTACTGCGCATATATGGATGTCACCCGTGACTACTGCGCATATATGGATGTCACCCGTGACTACTGCGCATGCGTAGAATACACCAGTGACTACTGCGCATATATAGATGTCACCCGTGATTACTGCGCATATATAGATGTCACCCGTGACTACTGCGCATGCGTAGAATACACCAGTGACTACTGCGCATATATGGATGCCGCCTGTGTCTACTGCGCATATATGGATGTCACCCGTGACTACTGCGCATGCGTAGAATACAACAGTGACTACTTCGAATATATAGAAGTCACCCGTGACTACTGCGCATATATTGATGTCATCCGTGACTACTGCGCATATATACATGACACCAGTGACTACTGCGCATATATGGATGCCACCTGTGTCTACTGCGCATATATGGATGTCACCCGTGACTACTGCGCATGCGTAGAATACACCAGTGACTACTGCGCATATATGGATGCCGCCTGTGTCTACTGCGCATATATGGGTGTCACCCGTGACTACTGCGCATGCGTAGAATACACCAGTGACTACTGCGCATATATGCAATACACCAGTGACTACTGCGCATACATAGATGGCACCAGTGACTACTGCGCATATATAGATGTCACCCGTGATTACTGCGCATATATGGATGTCACCAGTGACTACTGCGCATATATGCATGCCACCCGTGACTACTGCGCATATATGGATGTCACCCGTGACTACTGCGCATGCGTAGAATACACCAGTGACTACTGCGCATATATGGATGTCACCCGTGACTACTGCGCATATATAGATGTCACCCGTGACTACTGCGCATGCGTAGAATACACCAGTGACTACTGCGCATATATGGATGCCGCCCGTGTCTACTGCGCATATATGGATGTCACCCGTGACTACTGCGCATGCGTAGAATACACCAGTGACTACTGCGCATGCGTAGAATACACCAGTGACTACTGCGCATATATGCATGCCACCCGTGACTACTGCGCATATATGGATGTCACCCGTGACTACTGCGCATGCGTAGAATACACCAGTGACTACTGCGCATATATGCATGCCACCCGTGACTACTGCGCATATATGGATGTCACCCGTGACTACTGCGCATGCGCAGAATACACCAGTGACTACTGCGCATATATGGATGCCGCCTGTGTCTACTGCGCATATATGGATGTCACCCGTGACTACTGCGCATGCGCAGAATACACCAGTGACTACTGCGCATGCGTAGAATACACCAGTGACTACTGCGCATATATGGATGCCGCCTGTGTCTACTGCGCATTTATGGATGCCACCCGTGACTACTGCGCATGCGTAGAATACACCAGTGACAACTGCGCATATATAGATGTCACCCATGACTACTGCGCATGCGTAGAAAACACCAATGACTACTGCGCATGCGTAGAATACACCTGTGATTACTGCGCATATATGGATGCCGCCTGTGTCTACTGCGCATATATGGATGTCACCCGTGACTACTGCGCATGCGCAGAATACACAAGTGAATACTACGCATATATACATGCCACCCCTGACTACTGCGCATATATGCATGTCACCCGTGACTACTGCGCATGCGCAGAATACACCAGTGACTACTGCGCATGCGTAGAATACACCAGTGACTACTGCGCATATATGGATGCCACCCGTGACTACTGCGCATATATGGATGTCACCCGTGACTACTGCGCATGCGTAGAATACACCAGTGACTACTGCGCATATATGGATGCCGCCTGTGTCTACTGCGCATATATGGATGTCACCCGTGACTACTGCGCATGCGTAGAATACACCAGTGACTACTGCGCATATATAATGTCACCCGTGACTACTGCGCATATATGGATGTCACCCGTGACTACTGCGCATATATGGATGTCCCAGTGACTACTGCGCATATATGCATGCCACCCGTGGCTACTGCGCATATATGGATGTCACCCGTGACTACTGCGCATGCGTAGAATACACCAGTGACTACTGCGCATATATAATGATACCCGTGACTACTGCGCATATATAGATGTCACCCGTGACTACTGCGCATGCGTAAAATACGCCAGTGACTACTGCGCGTATACGCATGCCGCCTGTGTCTACTGCGCATATATGGATGTCACCCGTGACTACTGCGCATGCGCAGAATACACAAGTGAATACTACGCATATATGCATGCAACCCCTGACTACTGCGCATATATGCATGTCACCCGTGACTACTGCGCATGCGCAGAATACACAAGTGAATACTACGCATATATGCACGCAACCCCTGACTACTGCGCATATATGCATGTCACCCGTGACTACTGCGCATGCGCAGAATACACCAGTGACTACTGCGAATATATACATGTCACCCTTGATTATTGCGCATATATGGATGTCACCAGTGACTACTGCGCATGCGTAGAATACACCAGTGACTACTGCGCATATATGGATGCCGCCTGTGTCTACTGCGCATTTATGGATGCCACCCGTGACTACTGCGCATGCGCAGAATACAAGAGTGACTACTGCGCATATATGGATGCCGCCGGTGTCTACTGCGCATATATAATGTCACCCATGATTACTGCGCATAATACACCAGTGACTACTGCGCATATATAGATGTCACCCGTGACTACTGCGCATGCGTAGAATACACCAGTGACTACTGCGCATATATTGATGCCACCCGTGACTACTGCGCATATATGGATGTCACCCGTGACTACTGCGCATGCGTAGAATACACCAGTGACTACTGCGCATGCGTAGAATACACCCGTGACTACTGCGCATGCGTAGAATACACCAGTGACTACTGCGCATATATGGATGCCGCCTGTGTCTACTGCGCATATATGGATGTCACCCGTGACTACTGCGCATGCGTAGAATACACCAGTGACTACTGCGCATATATAGATGTCACCCGTGACTACTGCGCATATATGGATGTCACCCGTGACTACTGCGCATGCGTAGAATACACCAGTGACTACTGCGCATCTATGGATGCCGCCTGTGTCTACTGCGCATATATGGATGTCACCCGTGACTACTGCGCATGCGTAGAATACACCAGTGACTACTGCGCATATATAGATGTCACCCGTGACTACTGCGCATATATGGATGTCACCCGTGACTACTGCGCATATATGGATGTCACCCGTGACTACTGCGCATATATGGATGTCACCCGTGACTACTGCGCATATATGGATGTCACCCGTGACTACTGCGCATATATGGATGTCCCAGTGACTACTGCGCATATATGCATGCCACCCGTGACTACTGCGCATATATGGACGTCACCCGTGACTACTGCGCATGCGTAGAATACACCAGTGACTACTGCGCATATATGCATGCCACCCGTGACTACTGCGCATATATGGATGTCACCCGTGACTACTGCGCATGCGTAAAATACACCAGTGACTACTGCGCATATATGCATGCCGCCTGTGTCTACTGCGCATATATGGATGCCACCCGTGACTACTGCGCATGCGTAGAATACACCAGTGACTACTGCGCATATATAATGTCACCCGTGATTACTGCGCATATATGGATGTCACCCGTGACTACTGCGCATATATGGATGTCACCCGTGACTACTGCGCATATATGGATGTCCCAGTGACTACTGCGCATATATGCATGCCACCCGTGACTACTGCGCATATATGGATGTCACCCGTGACTACTGCGCATGCGAAGAATACACCAGTGACTACTGCGCATATATGGATGTCACCTGTGGCTACTGCGCATATAAGGATGACACCAGTGACCACTGCGGATGCGTAGAATACACCAGTGTCTACTGCGCATATATGGATGCCGCCTGTGTCTACTGCGCATTTATGGATGTCACCCGTGACTACTGCGCATGCGTAGAATGCACCAGTGACTACTGCGCATATATAGATGTCACCCGTGATTACTGCGCATATATGGATGTCACCCGTGACTACTGCGCATATATGCATGTCACCCGTGACTACTGCGCATATATGGATGTCTCCCGTGATTACTGCGCATATATGGATGTCACCCGTGACTACTGCGCATGCGTAGAATACACCAGTGACTACTGCGCATATATGGATGTCACCCGTGACTACTGCGCATATATGGATGTCACCCGTGACTACTGCGCATATATGGATGTCACCCGTGACTACTGCGCATATATGGATGCCGCCTGTGTCTACTGCGCATATATGGATGTCACCCGTGACTACTGCGCATGCGTAGAATACACCAGTGACTACTGCGCATATATAATGTCACCCGTGATTACTGCGCATATATAGATGTCACCCGTGACTACTGCGCATGCGTAGAATACACCAGTGACTACTGCGCATATATGGATGCCGCCTGTGTCTACTGCGCATATATGGATGTCACCCGTGACTACTGCGCATATATAGATGTCACCCGTGACTACTGCGCATGCGTAGAATACACCAGTGACTACTGCGCATATATGGATGTCACCCGTGACTACTGCGCATATATAGATGTCACCCGTGACTACTGCGCATGCGTAGAATACACCAGTGACTACTGCGCATATATGAATGTCACCCGTGACTACTGCGCATATATAGATGTCACCAGTGACTACTGCGCATGCGTAGAATACACCAGTGACTACTGCGCATATATGGATGCCACCCGTGACTACTGCGCATATATGGATGTCACCCGTGACTACTGCGCATGCGTAGAATAAACCAGTGACTACTGCGCATATATGAATGTCACCCGTGACAACTGCGCATATATAGATGTCACCCGTGACTACTGCGCATGCGTAAAATACACCAGTGACTACTGCGCATATATGCATGCCGCCTGTGTCTACTGCGCATATATGGATGTCACCCGTGACTACTGCGCATGCGTAGAATACACCAGTGACTACTGCGCATGCGTAGAATAAACCAGTGACTACTGCGCATATATGAATGTCACCCGTGACAACTGCGCATATATAGATGTCACCCGTGACTACTGCGCATGCGTAAAATACACCAGTGACTACTGCGCATATATGCATGCCGCCTGTGTCTACTGCGCATATATGGATGTCACCCGTGACTACTGCGCATGCGTAGAATACACCAGTGACTACTGCGCATGCGTAGAATACACCAGTGACTACTGCGCATATATAATGATACCCGTGACTACTGCGCATATATAGATGTCACCCGTGACTACTGCGCATGCGTAGAATACACCAGTGACTACTGCGCATATATGGATGTCACCCGTGACTACTGCGCATATATGGATGTCACCCGTGACTACTGCGCATGCGTAAAATACACCAGTGACTACTGCGCATATATGCATGCCGCCTGTGTCTACTGCGCATATATGGATGTCACCCGTGACTACTGCGCATGCGTAGAATACACCAGTGACTACTGCGCATATATAATGTCACCCGTGATTACTGCGCATATATGGATGTCACCCGTGACTACTGCGCATGCGTAGAATACACCAGTGACTACTGCGCATATATGGATGCCGCCCGTGACTACTGCGCATATATGGATGTCACCCGTGACTACTGCGCATGCGTAGAATACACCAGTGACTACTGCGCATATATGCATGCCACCCGTGACTACTGCGCATATATGGATGTCACCCGTGACTACTGCGCATGCGTAGAATACACCAGTGACTACTGCGCATATATAGATGTCACCCGTGACTACTGCGCATATATGGATGTCACCCGTGACTACTGCGCATGCGTAGAATACACCAGTGACTACTGCGCATATATGCATGCCGCCTGTGTCTACTGCGCATATATGGATGTCACCCGTGACTACTGCGCATGCGTAGAATACACCAGTGACTACTGCGCATATATAATGTCACCCGTGATTACTGCGCATATATGGATGTCACCCGTGACTACTGCGCATGCGTAGAATACACCAGTGACTACTGCGCATATATAGATGTCACCCGTGACTACTGCGCATATATGGATGTCACCCGTGACTACTGCGCATGCGTAGAATACACCAGTGACTACTGCGCATATATGAATGTCACCCGTGACAACTGCGCATATATAGATGTCACCCGTGACTACTGCGCATGCGTAGAATACACCAGTGACTACTGCGCATATATAATGTCACCCGTGACTACTGCGCATGCGTAGAATACACCAGTGACTACTGCGCATATATGGATGTCACCTGTGGCTACTGCACATATATGGATGACACCCGTGACTACTGCGCATGCGTAGAATACACCAGTGACTACTGCGCATATATGGCTGCCGCCTGTGTCTACTGCGCATATATGGACGTCACCCGTGACTACTGCGCATGCGTAAAATACATCAATGACTACTGCGCATGCGTAGAATACACCAGTGATTACTGCGCATATATACATGTCACCCGTGATTCCTGCGCATATATGGATGTCACCAGTGACTACTGCGCATGCGTAGAATACACCAGTGACTACTGAGCATATATGGATGCCGCCTGTATCTACTGCGCATTTATGGATGCCACCCGTGACTACTGCGCATGCGTAGAATACACCAGTGACTACTGCGCATATATAGATTTCACCCGTGATTACTGCGCATATATGGATGTCACCCGTGACTACTGCGCATATATGGATGTCACCCGTGACTACTGCGCATGCGTAGAATACACCAGTGACTACTGCGCATATATAGATGTCACCCGTGACTACTGCGCATATATAGATGTCACCCGTGACTACTGCGCATGCGTAGAATACACCAGTGACTACTGCGCATATATGGATGCCGCCTGTGTCTACTGCGCATATATGGATGTCACCCGTGACTACTGCGCATGCGTAGAATACACCAGTGACTACTGCGCATATATAGATGTCACCCGTGATTACTGCGCATATATGGATGTCACCCGTGACTACTGCGCATATATGGATGTCCCAGTGACTACTGCGCATATATGCATGCCGCCCGTGTCTACTGCGCATATATGGATGTCACCCGTGACTACTGCGCATGCGTAGAATACACCAGTGACTACTGCGCATATATGCATGCCACCCGTGACTACTGCGCATATATGGATGTCACCCGTGACTACTGCGCATGCGTAGAATACACCAGTGACTACTGCGCATATATGGATGCCGCCTGTGTCTACTGCGCATATATGGATGTCACCCGTGACTACTGCGCATGCGTAGAATACACCAGTGACTACTGCGCATATATAGATGTCACCCGTGACTACTGCGCATATATAGATGTCACCCGTGACTACTGCGCATGCGTAGAATACACCAGTGACTACTGCGCATATATGGATGTCACCCGTGACTACTGCGCATATATAGATGTCACCCGTGACTACTGCGCATGCGTAGAATAAACCAGTGATTACTGCGCATATATGGATGTCACCCGTGACTACTGCGCATATATGGATGTCACCCGTGACTACTGCGCATGCGTAGAATACACCAGTGACTACTGCGCATATATGGATGCCACCCGTGACTACTGCGCATATATGGATGTCACCCGTGACTACTGCGCATGCGTAGAATACACCAGTGACTACTGCGCATATATGGATGTCACCCGTGACTACTGCGCATATATAGATGTCACCCGTGACTACTGCGCATGCGTAAAATACACCAGTGACTACTGCGCATATATGCATGCCGCCTGTGTCTACTGCGCATATATGGATGCCACCCGTGACTACTGCGCATGCGTAGAATACACCAGTGACTACTGCGCATATATAATGTCACCCGTGATTACTGCGCATATATGGATGTCACCCGTGACTACTGCGCATATATGGATGTCACCCGTGACTACTGCGCATATATGGATGTCACCCGTGACTACTGCGCATATATGGATGTCACCCGTGACTACTGCGCATATATGGATGTCCCAGTGACTACTGCGCATATATGCATGCCACCCGTGACTACTGCGCATATATGGATGTCACCCGTGACTACTGCGCATGCGTAGAATACACCAGTGACTACTGCGCATATATGGATGTCACCCGTGACTACTGCGCATATATGGGTGTCACCCGTGACTACTGCGCATGCGTAGAATACACCAGTGACTACTGCGCATATATGGATGCCGCCTGTGTCTACTGCGCATATATGGATGTCACCCGTGACTACTGCGCATGCGTATAATACACCAGTGACTACTGCGCATATATAGATGTCACCCGTGATTATTGCGCATATATGGATGTCACCCGTGACTACTGCGCATATATGGATGTCACCCGTGACTACTGCGCATATATGGATGTCCCAGTGACTACTGCGCATATATGCATGCCACCCGTGACTACTGCGCATATATAGATGTCACCCGTGACTACTGCGCATGCGTAGAATACACCAGTGACTACTGCGCATATATGGATGTCACCCGTGACTACTGCGCATATATGGATGTCACCCGTGACTACTGCGCATGCGTAGAATACACCAGTGACTACTGCGCATATATGGATGCCGCCTGTGTCTACTGCGCATATATGGATGTCACCCGTGACTACTGCGCATGCGTAAAATACACCAGTGACTACTGCGCATGCGTAGAATACACCAGTGACTACTGCGCATATATGCATGCCACCCGTGACTACTGCGCATATATGGATGTCACCCGTGACCACTGCGCATGCGTAGAATACACCAGTGACTACTGCGCATATATGGATGCCGCCAGTGTCTACTGCGCATATATGGATGTCACCCGTGACTACTGCGCATGCGTAGAATACACCAGTGACTACTGCGCATATGTAGATGTCACCAGTGACTACTGCGCATATATGGATGTCACCCGTGACTACTGCGCATGCGTAGAATAAACCAGTGACTTCTGCGCATATATGGATGTCACCCGTGGCTACTGCGCATATATGGATGACACCCATGACTACTGCGCATGCGTAGAATACACCAGTGACTACTGCGCATATATGGATGCCGCCTGTGTCTACTGCGCATATATGGATGTCACCCGTGACTACTGCGCATGCGTAAAATACACCAGTGACTACTGCGCATGCGTAGAATACACCAGTGACTACTGCGCATATATGCATGCCACCCGTGACTACTGCGCATATATGGATGTCACCCGTGACTACTGCGCATGCGTAGAATACACCAGTGACTACTGCGCATATATGGATGCCGCCTGTGTCTACTGCGCATATATGGATGTCACCCGTGACTACTGCGCATGCGTAGAATACACCAGTGACTACTGCGCATATATGCATGCCACCCGTGACTACTGCGCATATATGCATGCCACCCGTGACTACTGCGCATATATGGATGTCACCCGTGACTACTGCGCATGCGTAGAATACACCAGTGACTACTGCGCATATATGCATGCCACCCGTGACTACTGCGCATATATGGATGTCACCCGTGACTACTGCGCATGCGCAGAATACACAAGTGAATACTGCGCATATATGCATGCCACCCCTGACTACTGCGCATATATGGATGTCACCCGTGACTACTGCGCATGCGCAGAATGCAAGAGTGACTACTGCGCATATATGGATGCCGCCTGTGTCTACTGCGCATGCGTAGAATAAACCAGTGACTACTGCGCATATATGAATGTCACCCGTGACAACTGCGCATATATAGATGTCACCCATGACTACTGCGCATGCGTAGAATACACCAGTGACTACTGCGCATGCGTAGAATACACCAGTGACTACTGCGCATATATAGATGTCACCCGTGATTATTGCGCATATATGGATGTCACCCGTGACTACTGCGCATGCGCAGAATACAAGAGTGACTACTGCGCATATATGTATGCCGCCTGTGTCTACTGCGCATATATAATGTCACCCGTGATTTCTGCCTGCGCATATATGGATGTCACCCGTGACTACTGCGCATGCGCAGAATACACCAGTGACTACTGCGCATATATAGATGTCACCCGTGACTACTGCGCATATATGGATGTCACCCGTGACTACTGCGCATGCGTAAAATACACCAGTGACTACTGCGCATATATGCATGCCGCCTGTGTCTACTGCGCATATATGGATGTCACCCGTGACTACTGCGCATGCGTAGAATACACCAGTGACTACTGCGCATATATAGATGTCACCCGTGATTACTGCGCATATATGGATGTCACCCGTGACTACTGCGCATATATGGATGTCCCAGTGAATACTGCGCATATATGCATGCCACCCCTGACTACTGCGCATATATGGATGTCACCCGTGTCTACTGCGCATATATGGGTGTCACCCGTGACTACTGCGCATGCGTAGAATACACCAGTGACTACTGCGCATATATAATGTCACCCGTGATTACTGCGCATATATGGATGTCACCCGTGACTACTGCGCATATATGGATGTCCCAGTGACTACTGCGCATATATGCATGCCACCCGTGACTACTGCGCATATATGGATGTCACCCGTGACTACTGCGCATGCGTAGAATACACCAGTGACTACTGCGCATATATGGATGTCACCCGTGACTACTGCGCATATATAGATGTCACCCGTGACTACTGCGCATGCGTAGAATACACCAGTGACTACTGCGCATATATAGATGTCACCCGTGATTACTGCGCATATATAGATGTCACCAGTGACTACGGCGCATGCGTAGAATACACCACTGACTACTGCGCATATATGGATGCCGCCTGTGTCTACTGCGTATATATGAGGGTCACCCGTGACTACTGCGCATGCGTAGAATACACTAGTGACTACTGCGCATATATAATGTCACCCGTGACTACTGCGCATATATAGATGTCACCCGTGACTACTGCGCATGCGTAGAATACACCAGTGACTACTGCGCATATATGGATGCCGCCTGTGTCTACTGCGCATATATGGATGTCACCCGTGACTACTGCGCATGCGTAGAATACACCAGTGACTACTGCGCATATATGAATGTCACCCGTGACAACTGCGCATATATAGATGTCACCCGTGACTACTGCGCATGCGTAAAATACACCAGTGACTACTGCGCATGCGTAGAATACACCAGTGACTACTGCGCATATATGGATGTCACCCGTGACTACTGCGCATATATGGATGTCACCCGTGACTACTGCGCATGCGTAGAATACACCAGTGACTACTGCGCATATTTAGATGGCACCAGAGACTACTGCGCATATATAGATGTCACCCGTGATTACTGCGCATGCGTAGAATACACCAGTGACTACTGCGCATGCGCGTGACTACTGCGCATGCGCAGAATACACAAGTGACTACTGCGCATATATGCATGCCACCCCTGACTACTGCGCATATATGGATGTCACCCGTGACTACTGCGCATGCGTAGAATACACCAGTGACTACTGCGCATATATGGATGCCGCCTGTGTCTACTGCGCATATATGGATGTCACCCGTGACTACTGCGCATGCGTAGAATACACCAGTGACTACTGCGCATATATAGATGTCACCCGTGACTACTGCGCATATATGGATGTCACCCGTGACTACTGCGCATATATGGATGTCACCAGTGACTACTGCGCATATATGCATGCCACCCGTGACTACTGCGCATATATGGATGTCACCCGTGACTACTGCGCATGCGTAGAATACACCAGTGACTACTGCGCATATATGGATGTCACCCGTGACAACTGCGCATATATAGATGTCACCCGTGACTACTGCGCATGCGTAGAATACACCAGTGACTACTGCGCATATATGGATGCCGCCTGTGTCTACTGCGCATATATGGATGTCACCCGTGACTACTGCGCATGCGTAGAATACACCAGTGACTACTGCGCATGCGTAGAATACACCAGTGACTACTGCGCATATATGGATGTCACCCGTGATTACTGCGCATATATGGATGTCACCCGTGACTACTGCGCATGCGTAGAATACACCAGTGACTACTGCGCATATATGAATGTCACCTGTGACAACTGCGCATATATAGATGTCACCAGTGACTACTGCGCATGCGTAGAATACACCAGTGACTACTGCGCATATATGCATGCCACCCGTGACTACTGCGCATATATGGATGTCACCCGTGACTACTGCGCATGCGTAGAATACACCAGTGACTACTGCGCATATATGGATGCCACCCCTGACTACTGCGCATATATGGATGTCACCCGTGACTACTGCGCATGCGCAGAATACACAAGTGAATACTGCGCATATATGCATGCCGCCTGTGTCTACTGCGCATATATGGATGTCACCCGTGACTACTGCGCATGCGTAGAATACACCAGTGACTACTGCGCATGCGTAGAATACACCAGTGACTACTGCGCATATATGGATGTCACCCGTGACTACTGCGCATATATAGATGTCACCCGTGACTACTGCGCATGCGTAGAATACACCAGTGACTACTGCGCATATATGCATGCCGCCTGTGTCTACTGCGCATATATGGATGTCACCCGTGACTACTGCGCATGCGTAGAATACACCAGTGACTACTGCGCATGCGTAGAATACACCAGTGACTACTGCGCATATATGAATGTCACCATTGACAACTGCGCATATATGGATGTCACCCGTGACTACTGCGCATGCGTAGAATACACCAGTGACTACTGCGCATATATGGATGCCGCCTGTGTCTACTGCGCATATATGGATGTCACCCGTGACTACTGCGCATGCGTAGAATACACCAGTGACTACTGCGCATATATAATGTCACCCGTGATTACTGCGCATATATAGATGTCACCCGTGACTACTGCGCATGCGTAAAATACACCAGTGACTACTGCGCATATATGCATGCCGCCTGTGTCTACTGCGCATATAAGGATGTCACCCTTCACTACTGCGCATGCGTAGAATACGCCAGTGACTACTGCGCATATATAGATGTCACCCGTGATTACTGCGCATATATAGATGTCACCCGTGACTACTGCGCATGCGTAAAATACACCAGTGACTACTGCGCATATATGCATGCCGCCTGTGTCTACTGCGCATATATGGATGTCACCCGTGACTACTGCGCATGCGTAGAATACACCAGTGACTACTGCGCATATATAATGTCACCCGTGATTACTGCGCATATATGGATGTCACCCGTGACTACTGCGCATGCGTAGAATACACCAGTGACTACTGCGCATATATGAATGTCACCTGTGACAACTGCGCATATATAGATGTCACCAGTGACTACTGCGCATGCGTAGAATACACCAGTGACTACTGCGCATATATGCATGCCACCCGTGACTACTGCGCATATATAGATGTCACCCGTGACTACTGCGCATGCGTAGAATACACCAGTGACTACTGCGCATATATGCATGCCACCCGTGACTACTGCGCATATATAGATGTCACCAGTGACTACTGCGCATGCGTAGAATACACCAGTGACTACTGCGCATATATGGATGCCGCCCGTGTCTACTGCGCATATATGGATGCCGCCTGTGTCTACTGCGCATATATGGGTGTCACCCGTGACTACTGCGCATGCGTAGAATACACCAGTGACTACTGCGCATATATAGATGTCACCCGTGATTACTGCGCATATATGGATGTCACCCGGGACTACTGCGCATGCGTAGAATACACCAGTGACTACTGCGCATATATGGATGCCGCCTGTGTCTACTGCGCATATATGGATGTCACCCGTGACTACTGCGCATGCGTAGAATACACCAGTGACTACTGCGCATGCGTAGAATACACCAGTGACTACTGCGCATATATGGATGCCGCCTGTGTCTACTGCGCATATATGGATGTCACCCGTGACTACTGCGCATGCGTAGAATACACCAGTGACTACTGCGCATATATGGATGCCACCCGTGACTACTGCGCATATATGGATGTCACCCGTGACTACTGCGCATATATGGATGTCACCCGTGACTACTGCGCATATATAGATGTCACCCGTGACTACTGCGCATGCGTAAAATACACCAGTGACTACTGCGCATATATGGATGTCACCCGTGACTACTGCGCATATATGGATGTCACCCGTGACTACTGCGCATATATGGATGTCACCCGTGACTACTGCGCATATATGGATGTCACCCGTGACTACTGCGCATGCGTAGAATACACCAGTGACTACTGCGCATATATAGATGTCACCCGTGACTACTGCGCATATATGGATGTCACCCGTGATTACTGCGCATATATGGATGTCACCCGTGACTACTGCGCATATATGGATGCCACCTGTGTCTACTGCGCATGCGTAGAATACACCAGTGACTACTGCGCATATATGCATGCCACCCGTGACTACTGCGCATATATGGATGTCACCCGTGACTACTGCGCATGCGTAGAATACACCAGTGACTACTGCGCATATATGGATGCCACCCGTGACTACTGCGCATATATGGATGTCACCCGTGACTACTGCGCATGCGCAGAATACACCAGTGACTACTGCGCATATATCCATGCCACCCGTGACTACTGCGCATATATGGATGTCACCCGTGACTACTGCGCATATATGGATGTCCCAGTGACTACTGCGCATATATGCATGCCACCCGTGACTACTGCGCATATATGGATGTCACCCGTGACTACTGCGCATGCGTAGAATACACCAGTGACTACTGCGCATATATGGATGCCACCCGTGACTACTGCGCATATATGGATGTCACCCGTGACTACTGCGCATGCGTAGAATACACCAGTGACTACTGCGCATATATGGATGCCGCCTGTGTCTACTGCGCATATATGGATGTCACCCGTGACTACTGCGCATGCGTAGAATACACAAGAGACTACAGCGCATATATGCATTACACCCGTGTCTACTGCGCATATATGGACGTCACCCGTAACTACTGCGCATGCGTAGAATGCACCACTTACTACTGCGCATATATAGATGTCACCCGTGATTACTGCGCATATATGGATGTCACCCGTGACTACTGCGCATGCGAAGAATAAACCAGTGACTTCTGCGCATATATGGATGCCGCCTGTGTCTACTGCGCATATATAGATGTCACCTGTGACTACTGCGCATGCGTAGAATACACCAGCGACTACTGCGCATGTGTAGAATACACCAGTGACTACTGCGCATGCGCAGAATACACCAGTGACTACTGCGCATATATAGATGCCGCCTGTGTCTACTGCGCATATATGGATGTCACCCGTGACTACTGCGCATGCGTAGAATACACCAGTGACTACTGCACATGCGTAGAATACACCAGTGACTACTGCGCATATATGGATGCCACCCGTGACTACTGCGCATATATGGGTGTCACCCGTGACTACTGCGCATGCGTAGAATACACCAGTGACTACTGCGCATATATGGATGCCACCCGTGACTACTGCGCATATATGGATGTCACCCGTGACTACTGCGCATGCGTAGAATACACCAGTGACTACTGCGCATATATGGATGCCGCCTGTGTCTACTGCGCATATATGGATGTCACCCGTGACTACTGCGCATGCGTAGAATACACCAGTGACTACTGCGCATATATAGATGTCACCCGTGATTACTGCGCATATATGGATGTCACCCGTGACTACTGCGCATATATGGATGTCCCAGTGACTACTGCGCATATATGCATGCCGCCTGTGTCTACTGCGCATATATGGATGTCACCCGTGACTACTGCGCATATATGGATGTCCCAGTGACTACTGCGCATATATGCATGCCGCCTGTGTCTACTGCGCATATATGGATGTCACCCGTGACTACTGCGCATGCGTAGAATACACCAGTGACTACTGCGCATATATGCATGCCACCCGTGACTACTGCGCATATATGGATGTCACCCGTGACTACTGCGCATGCGTAGAATACACCAGTGACTACTGCGCATATATGGATGCCGCCTGTGTCTACTGCGCATATATGGATGTCACCCGTGACTACTGCGCATGCGTAGAATGCACCAGTGACTACTGCGCATATATAGATGTCACCCGTGACTACTGCGCATATATGGATGTCACCCGTGACTACTGCGCATATATGGATGTCACCCGTGACTACTGCGCATATATGGATGTCCCAGTGACTACTGCGCATATATGCATGCCACCCGTGACTACTGCGCATATATGGATGTCACCCGTGACTACTGCGCATGCGTAGAATACACCAGTGACTACTGCGCATATATGGATGTCACCCGTGATTACTGCGCATATATGGATGTCACCCGTGACTACTGCGCATGCGTAGAATACACCAGTGACTACTGCGCATATATGGATGCCGCCCGTGTCTACTGCGCATATATGGATGTCACCCGTGACTACTGCGCATGCGTAGAATACACCAGTGACTACTGCGCATATATGGATGCCGCCTGTGTCTACTGCGCATATATGGGTGTCACCCGTGACTACTGCGCATGCGTAGAATACACCAGTGACTACTGCGCATATATAATGTCACCCGTGATTACTGCGCATATATAGATGTCACCCGTGACTACTGCGCATATATGGATGTCCCAGTGACTACTGCGCATATATGGATGCCACCCGTGACTACTGCGCATATATGGATGTCACCCGTGACTACTGCGCATGCGTAGAATACACCAGTGACTACTGCGCATATATGGATGTCACCCGTGACTACTGCGCATATATGGATGTCACCCGTGACTACTGCGCATATATGGATGTCCCAGTGACTACTGCGCATATATGCATGCCGCCTGTGTCTACTGCGCATATATGGATGTCACCCGTGACTACTGCGCATGCGTAGAATACACCAGTGACTACTGCGCATATATAATGTCACCCGTGATTACTGCGCATATATAGATGTCACCCGTGACTACTGCGCATGCGTAAAATACACCAGTGACTACTGCGCATATATGCATGCCGCCTGTGTCTACTGCGCATATATGGATGTCACCCGTGACTACTGCGCATGCGTAGAATACACCAGTGACTACTGCGCATGCGTAGAATACACCAGTGACTACTGCGCATATATGGATGTCACCCGTGACTACTGCGCATATATGGATGTCACCCGTGACTACTGCGCATGCGTAAAATACACCAGTGACTACTGCGCATATATGGATGCCGCCTGTGTCTACTGCGCATATATGGATGTCACCCGTGACTACTGCGCATGCGCAGAATACACAAGTGAATACTACGCATATATGCATGCAACCCCTGACTACTGCGCATATATGCATGTCACCCGTGACTACTGCGCATGCGCAGAATACACAAGTGAATACTACGCATATATGCACGCAACCCCTGACTACTGCGCATATATGCATGTCACCCGTGACTACTGCGCATGCGCAGTAGTCACGGGTGACATCCATATATGCGCAGTAGACACAGGCGGCATGCATATACGCGCAGTAGTCACTGGCGTATTTTACGCATGCGCAGTAGTCACGGGTGACATCCATATATGCGCAGTAGACACAGGTGACATCCATATATGCGCAGTAGTCACTGGTATTCTACGCATGCGCAGTAGTCACGGGTGACATCCATATGCGCAGTAGTCACGGGTGACATCCATATATGCGCAGTAGTCACGGGTGTATTCTACGCATGCGCAGTAGTCACGGGTGACATCCATATATGCGCAGTAGTCACGGGTGGCATGCATATATGCGCAGTAGTCACTGGTGTATTCTACGCATGCGCAGTAGTCACGGGTGACATCCATATATGCGCAGTAGACACAGGTGACATCCATATATGCGCAGTAGTCACTGGTGTATTCTACGCATGCGCAGTAGTCACGAGTGTATTCTACGCATGCGCAGTAGTCACGGGTGAAATCTATATATGCGCAGTAATCACGGGTGACATTATATATGCGCAGTAGTCACTGGTGTATTCTACGCATGCGCAGTAGTCACGGGTGACATCCATATATGCGCAGTAATCACGGGTGACATCCATATATGCGCAGTAGTCACTGGTTTATTCTACGCATGCGCAGTAGTCACGGGTGACATCTATATATGCGCAGTAGTCACGGGTGGCATGCATATATGCGCAGTAGTCACTGGGACATCCATATATGCGCAGTAGTCACGGGTGACATCCATATATGCGCAGTAATCACGGGTGACATCTATATATGCGCAGTAGTCACTGGTGTATTCTACGCATGCGCAGTAGTCACGGGTGGCATGCATATATGCGCAGTAGTCACTGGGACATCCATATATGCGCAGTAGTCCCGGGTGACATCCATATATGCGCAGTAATCACGGGTGACATCTATATATGCGCAGTAGTCACGGGTACCATTATATATGCGCAGTAGTCACTGGTGTATTCTACGCATGCGCAGTAGTCACGGGTGACATCCATATATGCGCAGTAGACACAGGCGGCATCCATATATGCGCAGTAGTCACTGGTGTATTCTACGCATGCGCAGTAGTCACGGGTGACATCCATATATGCGCAGTAGACACAGGCGGCATCCATATATGCGCAGTAGTCACTGGTGTATTCTACGCATGCGCAGTAGTCACTGGTGACATCTATATATGCGCAGTAGTCACGGGTGACATCCATATATGCGCAGTAGTCACTGGTGTATTCTACGCATGCGCAGTAGTCACGGGTGACATCTATATATGCGCAGTTGTCACAGGTGACATTCATATATGCGCAGTAGTCACTGGGACATCCATATATGCGCAGTAGTCACGGGTGACATCCATATATGCGCAGTAGTCACGGGTGACATCCATATATGCGCAGTAGTCACGGGTGACATTATATATGCGCAGTAGTCACTGGTGTATTCTACGCATGCGCAGTACTCACTGGTGATATCCACATATGCGCAGTAGACACAGGCGGCATCCATATATGCGCAGTAGTCACTGGTGTATTCTACGCATGCGCAGTAGTCACGGGTGACATCTATATATGCACAGTAATCACGGGTGACATATATATATGCGCAGTAGTCACTGGTGCATTCTGCGCATGCGCAGTAGTCACAGGTGACATCGTTATATGCGCAGTAGACACAGGAGGCATTCATATATGCGCAGTAGTCACTGGTGACATCTATATATGCGCAGTAGTCACGGGTGACATCCATATATGCGCAGTAGTCACGGGTGACATCTATATATGCGCAGTAGTCACGGGTGACATCTATATATGCGCAGTAGTCACGGGTGACATCCATATATGCGCAGTAGTCACGGGTGACATCTATATATGCGCAGTAGTCACTGGTGCATTCTACGCATGCGCAGTAGTCACGGGTGACATCCATATATGCGCAGTAGACACAGGCGGCATCCATATATGCGCAGTAGTCACTGGTGTATTCTACGCATGCGCAGTAGTCACGGGTGACATCCATATATGCGCAGTAGTCACGGGTGGCATGCATATATGCGCAGTATTCACTTGTGTATTCTGCGCATGCGCAGTAGACACAGGCGGCATCCATATATGCGCAGTAGTAACGGGTGACATCCATATATGCGCAGTAGTCACTGGTGTATTCTACGCATGCGCAGTAGTCACGGGTGACATCCATATATGCGCAGTAGTCACTGGTTTATTCTACGCATGCGCAGTAGTCACGGGTGACATCCATATATGCGCAGTAGACACAGGCGGCATCCATATATGCGCAGTAGTCACTGGTGTATTCTACGCATGCGCAGTAGTCACGGGTGACATCCATATATGCGCAGTAGTCACTGGTGTATTCTACGCATGCGCAGTAGTCACGGGTGACATCCATATATGCGCAGTAGACACAGGCGGCATCCATATATGCGCAGTAGTCACTGGTGTATTCTACGCATGCGCAGTAGTCACGGGTGACATCTATATATGCGCAGTAATCACGGGTGACATTATATATGCGCAGTAGTCACTGGTTTATTCTACGCATGCGCAGTAGTCACGGGTGACATCCATATATGCGCAGTAGTCAGGGGTGGCATGCATATATGCGCAGTATTCACTTGTGTATTCTGCGCATGCGCAGTAGTCACGGGTGACATCCATATATGCGCAGTAGACACAGGCGGTATGCATATATGCGCAGTAGTCACTGGCGTATTTTACGCATGCGCAGTAGTCACGGGTGACATCTATATATGCGCAGTAGTCACGGGTACCATTATATATGCGCAGTAGTCACTGGTGTATTCTACGCATGCGCAGTAGTCACGGGTGACATCCATATATGCGCAGTAGACACAGGCGGCATGCATATATGCGCAGTAGTCACTGGGACATCCATATATGCGCAGTAGTCACGGGTGACATCCATATATGCGCAGTAATCACGGGTGACATCTATATATGCGCAGTAGTCACTGGTGTATTCTACGCATGCGCAGTAGTCACGGGTGACATCCATATATGCGCAGTAGACACAGGTGGCATCCATATATGCGCAGTAGTCACTGGTGTATTCTACGCATGCGCAGTAGTCACGGGTGACATCCATATATGCGCAGTAATCACGGGTGACATCTATATATGCGCAGTAGTCACTGGTGTATTCTACGCATGCGCAGTAGTCACGGGTGACATCCATATATGCGCAGTAGTCACGGGTGGCATGCATATATGCGCAGTAGTCACTGGTGTATTCTACGCATGCGCAGTAGTCACTGGTGTATTCTACGCATGCGCAGTAGTCACGGGTGACATCCATATATGCGCAGTAATCACGGGTGACATCCATATATGCGCAGTAATCACGGGTGACATGCATATATGCGCAGTAGTCACGGGTGACATCCATATATGCGCAGTAGTCACTGGTAGATTCTGCGCATGCGCAGTAGTCACGGGTGACATACATATATGCGCAGTAGTCAGGGGTGGCATGCGCAGTAGTGCCTGGTGACTTCTATATATGCGCAGGTGTCACGGGTGACATTCATATATGCGCAGTAGTCACTGGTTTATTCTACGCATGCGCAGTAGTCACGGGTGACATCCATATATGCGCAGTAGACACAGGCGGCATCCATATATGCGCAGTAGTCACTGGTGTATTCTACGCATGCGCAGTAGTCGCAGTAGACACGGGCGGCATCCATATATGCGCAGTTGTCACAGGTGACATTCATATATGCGCAGTAGTCACTGGTTTATTCTACGCATGCGCAGTAGTCACGGGTGACATCTATATATGCGCAGTAATCACGGGTGACATTATATATGCGCAGTAGTCACTGGTGTATTCTACGCATGCGCAGTAGTCACGGGTGACACCCATATATGCGCAGTAGACACAGGCGGCATCCATATATGCGCAGTAGACACGGGCGGCATCCATATATGCGCAGTAGTCACTGGTGTATTCTACGCATGCGCAGTAGTCACTGGTGACATCTATATATGCGCAGTTGTCACAGGTGACATTCATATATGCGCAGTAGTCACTGGTTTATTCTACGCATGCGCAGTAGTCACGGGTGACATCTATATATGCGCAGTAGTCACGGGTGGCATGCATATATGCGCAGTAGTCACTGGTGTATTCTACGCATGCGCAGTAGTCACTGGTGACATCTATATATGCGCAGTTGTCACAGGTGACATTCATATATGCGCAGTAGTCACTGGTTTATTCTACGCATGCGCAGTAGTCACGGGTGACATCTATATATGCGCAGTAGTCACGGGTGGCATGCATATATGCGCAGTATTCACTTGTGTATTCTGCGCATGCGCAGTAGTCACGGGTGACATCCATATATGCGCAGTAGACACAGGCGGCATGCATATATGCGCAGTAGTCACTGGTGTATTTTACGCATGCGCAGTAGTCACGGGTGACATCTATATATGCGCAGTTGTCACGGGTGACATTCATATATGCGCAGTAGTCACTGGTGTATTCTACGTATGCGCAGTAGTCACGGGTGACATCCATATATGCGCAGTAGACACAGGCGGCATGCATATATGCGCAGTAGTCACTGGCGTATTTTACGCATGCGCAGTAGTCACGGGTGACATCTATATATGCGCAGTAGTCACGGGTATCATTATATATGCGCAGTAGTCACTGGTGTATTCTACGCATGCGCAATAGTCACGGGTGACATCCATATATGCGCAGTAGACACAGGCGGCATCCATATATGCGCAGTAGTCACACTTGTATTCTGCGCATGCGCAGTAGTCACGGGTGACACCCATATATGCGCAGTAGTCAGGGGTAGCGTGCATATATGCGCAGTATTCACTTGTGTATTCTGCGCATGCGCAGTAGTCACGGGTGACATCCATATATGCGCAGTAGACACAGGCGGCATCCATATATGCGCAGTAGTCACGGGTGACATCCATATATGCGCAGTAGTCACGGGTGACATCCATATATGCGCAGTAGTCACGGGTGACATCCATATATGCGCAGTAGTCACTGGTGTATTCTACGCATGCGCAGTAGTCACTGGTGTATTCTACGCATGCGCAGTAGTCACGGGTGACATCCATATATGCGCAGTAGACACAGGCGGCATCCATATATGCGCAGTAGTCACTGGTTTATTCTACGCATGCGCAGTAGTCACGGGTGACATCCATATATGCGCAGTAGTCACGGGTGACATCTATATATGCGCAGTAGTCACTGGTGCATTCTACGCATGCGCAGTAGTCACAGGTGACATCTATATATGCGCAGTAGTCACGGGTGACATATATATATGCGCAGTAGTCACTGGTGTATTCTGCGCATGCGCAGTAGTCACAGGTGACATCCATATATGCGCAGTAGACACGGGCGGCATCCATATATGCGCAGTAGTCACTGGTTTATTCTACGCATGCGCAGTAGTCACGGGTGACATCCATATATGCGCAGTAGTCACGGGTGACATCCATATATGCGCAGTAGTCACTGGTGTATTCTACGCATGCGCAGTAGTCACTGGTGTATTCTACGCATGCGCAGTAGTCACGGGTGACATCCATATATGCGCAGTAGACACAGGCGGCATGCATATATGCGCAGTAGTCACGGGTGGATTCTATGTATGCGCAGTAGTCACGGGTGACATCCATATATGCGCAGTAGTCACGGGTGACATCCATATATGCGCAGTAGTCACTGGTGTATTCTACGCATGCGCAGTAGTCACGGGTGACATCCATATATGCGCAGTAGTCACGGGTGGCATGCATATATGCGCAGTAGTCACTGGGACATCCATATATGCGCAGTAGTCACGGGTGACATCCATATATGCGCAGTAGTCACGGGTGACATCCATATATGCGCAGTAGTCACGGGTGACATCCATATATGCGCAGTAGTCACGGGTGACATCCATATATGCGCAGTAGACACAGGCGGCATCCATATATGCGCAGTAGTCACTGGTGTATTCTACGCATGCGCAGTAGTCACGGGTGACATCCATATATGCGCAGTAGTCACGGGTGACATTATATATGCGCAGTAGTCACTGGTGTATTCTACGCATGCGCAGTAGTCACTGGTGTATTCTACGCATGCGCAGTAGTCACTGGTGTATTCTACGCATGCGCAGTAGTCACGGGTGACATCCATATATGCGCAGTAGACACAGGCGGCATGCATATATGCGCAGTAGTCACTGGTGTATTCTACGCATGCGCAGTAGTCACGGGTGACATCCATATATGCGCAGTAGTCACTGGTGTATTCTACGCATGCGCAGTAGTCACTGGTGTATTCTACGCATGCGCAGTAGTCACTGGTGTATTCTACGCATGCGCAGTAGTCACGGGTGACATCCATATATGCGCAGTAGTCACAGGCGGCATGCATATATGCGCAGTAGTCACTGGTGTATTCTACGCATGCGCAGTAGTCACGGGTGACATCCATATATGCGCAGTAGACACAGGCGGCATCCATATATGCGCAGTAGTCACTGGTGTATTCTACGCATGCGCAGTAGTCACTGGTGACATCCATATATGCGCAATAATCACGGGTGACATCTATATATGCGCAGTAGTCACTGGTGTATTCTGCGCATGCGCAGTAGTCACGGGTGACATCCATATATGCGCAGTAGACACAGGCGGCATCCATATATGCGCAGTAGTCACTGGTGTATTCTACGCATGCGCAGTAGTCACTGGTGACATCCATATATGCGCAATAATCACGGGTGACATCTATATATGCGCAGTAGTCACTGGTGTATTCTACGCATGCGCAGTAGTCACGGGTGACATTCATATATGCGCAGTAGAGTCGGGTGACATCCATATGTGCGCAGTAGTCACTGGTGTATTCTACGTATGCGCATTAATCACGGGTGACATTCATATATGCGCAGTAGTCACGGGTGGCATGCATATATTCGCAGTAGTCACTGGGACATCCATATATGCGCAGTAGTCACGGGTGACATCCATATATGCGCAGTAGTCACGGGTGACATCCACATATGCGCAGTAGTCACGGGTGGATTCTATGTATGCGCAGTAGTCACGGGTGACATCTAGATATGCGCAGTAGGCACGGGTGGCTTGCAGATATGCGCAGTAGTCACTGGGACATCCATATATGCGCAGTAGTCACGGGTGACATCCATATATGCGCAGTAGTCACGGGTGACACCTATATATGCGCAGTAATCACGGGTGACATTATATATGCGCAGTAGTCACTGGTGTATTCTACGCATGCGCAGTAGTCACTGGTGACATCCATATATGCGCAATAATCACGGGTGACATCTATATATGCGCAGTAGTCACTGGTGGATTCTGCGCATGCGCAGTAGTCACGGGTGACATGCATATATGCGCAATAGTCAGGGGTGGCATGCGCAGTATTGACTTGTGTATTCTGCGCATGCGCAGTAGTCACGGGTGTATTCTACGCATGCGCAGTAGTCCCTGGTGTATTCTACGCATGCGCAGTAGTCACAGGTGACATCCATATATGCGCAGTATACACAGGCGGCATCCATATATGCGCAGTAGTCACTGGTTTATTCTACGCATGCGCAGTAGTGAAGGGTGACATCTATATATGCGCAGTAATCACGGGTGACATTATATATGCGCTGTAGTCACTGGTGTATTCTACGCATGCGCAGTAGTCACTGGTGTATTCTACGCATGCGCAGTAGTCACGGGTGACATCCATATATGCGCAGTAGACACAGGCGGCATGCATATATGCGCAGTAGTGACTGGTTAATTCTACGCATGCGCAGTAGTCACGGGTGACATCCATATATGCGCAGAAGTCACTGGTGTATTCTACGCATGCGCAGTAGTCACTGGTGTATTCTACGCATGCGCAGTAGTCACAGGCGGCATGCATATATGCGCAGTAGTCACTGGTGTATTCTACGCATGCGCAGTAGTCACGGGTGACATCCATATATGCGCAGTAATCACGGGTGACATCTATATATGCGCAGTAGTCACTGGTGCATTCTACGCATGCGCAGTAGTCACGGGTGACATCCATATATGCGCAGTAGTCACGGGTGACATCCATATATGCGCAGTAGTCACAGGTGACATCCATATATGCGCAGTAGTCACTGGTGTATTCTACGCATGCGCAGTAGTCACGGGTGACATCCATATATGCGCAGTAGACACTGGTGGCATCCATATATGCGCAGTAGTCACTGGTGTATTCTACGCATGCGCAGTAGTCACGGGTGACATCCATATATGCGCAGTAGACACAGGCGGCATCCATATATGCGCAGTAGTCACTGGTGTATTCTACGCATGCGCAGTAGTCACTGGTGTATTCTACGCATGCGCAGTAGTCACGGGTGACATCCATATATGCGCAGTAGACACAGGCGGCATCCATATATGCGCAGTAGTCACTGGTGTATTCTACGCATGCGCAGTGGTCACTGGTGTCATCCTTATATGCGCAGTAGCCACAGGTGACATCCATATATGCGCAGTAGTCACTGGTGTATTCTTCGCATGCGCAGTAGTCACGGGTGACATCCATATATGCGCAGTAGTCACGGGTGGCATGCATATATGCGCAGTAGTCACTGGTGTATTCTACGCATGCGCAGTAGTCACGGGTGACATCCATATATGCGCAGTAGACACAGGCGGCATGCATATATGCGCAGTAGTCACTGGTGTATTCTACGCATGCGCAGTAGTCACGGGTGACATCCATATATGCGCAGTAGTCACGGGTGACATCCATATATGCGCAGTAGTCACGGGTGACATCTATATATGCGCAGTAGTCACTGGTGCATTCTACGCATGCGCAGTAGTCACGGGTGACATCCATATATGCGCAGTAGACACAGGCGGCATCCATATATGCGCAGTAGTCACTGGTGTATTCTACGCATGCGCAGTAGTCACGGGTGACATCCATATATGCGCAGTAATCACGGGTGACATCCATATATGCGCAGTAGTCACTGGTGTATTCTACGCATGCGCAGTAGTCACGGGTGACATCTATATATGCGCAGTAGTCACGGGTGGCATGCATATATGCGCAGTAGTCACTGGGACATCCATATATGCGCAGTAGTCACGGGTGACATCCATATATGCGCAGTAATCACGGGTGACATCCATATATGCGCAGTAATCACGGGTGACATCTATATATGCGCAGTAGTCACTGGTGCATTCTACGCATGCGCAGTAGTCACGGGTGACATCCATATATGCGCAGTAGACACAGGCGGCATCCATATATGCGCAGTAGTCACTGGTGTATTCTACGCATGCGCAGTAGTCACGGGTGACATCCATATATGCGCAGTTGTCACGGGTGACATCCATATATGCGCAGTAGTCACTGGGGTATTCTACGCATGCGCAGTAGTCACGGGTGACATCTATATATGCGCAGTGATCACGGGTGACAGGCAGATATGCGCAGTAGTCACTGGGACATCCATATATGCGCAGTAGTCACGGGTGACATCCATATATGCGCAGTAGTCACGGGTGACATCCATATATGCGCATTAGACACAGGCGGCATCCATATATGCGCAGTAGTCACGGGTGACATCCATATATGCGCAGTAGTCAGGGGTGGCATGTATATATGCGTAGTATTCACTTGTGTATTCTGCGCATGCGCAGTAGTCACGGGTGACATCCACATATGCGCAGTAGACACAGGCGGTATCCATATATGCGCAGTAGTCACTGGTGTATTTTACGCATGCACATTAGTCACGGGTGACATCTATATATCTACAGTAATCACGGGTGTCATATATATATGCGCACTACTCACTGGTGTATTCTGCGCATGCGCAGTAGTCACAGGTGACATCGATATATGCGCAGTAGACACAGGCGGTATCCATATATGCGCAGTAGTCACTGGTGTATTTTACGCATGCGCAGTAGTCACGGGTGACATCTATATATGCACAGTAATCACGGGTAACATATATATATGCGCAGTAGTCACTGGTGTATTCTGCGCATGCGCAGTAGTCACAGGTGACATCGATATATGCGCAGTAGACACAGGCGGTATCCATATATGCGCAGTAGTCTCTGGTTTATTCTACGCATGCGCAGTAGTCACGGGTGACATCCATATATGCGCAGTAGACACAGGCGGCATCCATATATGCGCAGTAGTCACTGGTGTATTCTACGCATGCGCAGTAGTCACGGGTGACATCTATATATGCGCAGTAGACACAGGCGGCATCCATATATGCGCAGTAGTCACTGGTGTATTCTACGCATGCGCAGTGGTGAAGGGTGTCATCCATATATGCGCAATAGCCACGGTTGACATCCATATATGCGCAGTAGTCACTGGTGTATTTTACGCATGCGCAGTAGTCACGGGTGACATGCATATATGCGCAGTAGTCACGGGTGGCATGCATATATGCGCAGTAGTCACTGGGACATCCATATATGCGCAGTAGTCACGGGTGACATCCATATATGCGCAGTAATCACGGGTGACATTATATATGCGCAGTAGTCACTAGTTTATTCTACGCATGCGCAGTAGTCACGGGTGACATCCATATATGCGCAGTAGACACAGGCGGCATCCATATATGCGCAGTAGTCACTGGTGTATTCTACGCATGCGCAGTAGTCACGGGTGACATCCATATATGCGCAGTAGTCACGGGTGACATCCATATATGCGCAGTAGTCACTGGTGTCTTCTATATATGCGCAGTAGTCACGGGTGACATCCATATATGCGCAGTAGTCACGGGTGACATCCATATATGCGCAGTACTCACTGGTGTATTCTATATGCGCAGTAGTCACTGGTGCATTCTACGCATGCGCAGTAGTCACGGGTGACTTCCATTGATGCGCAGTAGACACTGGTGGCCTCCATATATGCGCAGTAGTCACTGGTGTATTCTACGCATGCGCAGTAGTCACGGGTGACATCCATATATGCGCAGTAGTCACGGGTGGCATCCATATATGCGCAGTAGTCACTGGTGTATTCTACGCATGCGCAGTAGTCACTGGTGTATTCTACGCATGCGCAGTAGTCACGGGTGACATCCATATATGCGCAGTAGACACAGGCGGCATCCATATATGCGCAGTAGTCACTGGTGTATTCTACGCATGCGCAGTAGTCACGGGTGACATCCATATATGCGCAGTAGTCACTGGTGTATTCTACGCATGCGCAGTAGTCACGGGTGACATCCATATATGCGCAGTAGACACTGGCGGCATCCATATATGCGCAGTAGTCACTGGTGTATTCTACGCATGCGCAGTGGTCACGGGTGACATCCATATATGCGCAGTAGTCACGGGTGGCATCCATATATGCGCAGTAGTCACTGGTGTATTCTACGCATGCGCAGTAGTCACGGGTGACATCCATATATGCGCAGTAGACACAGGCGGCATCCATATATGCGCAGTAGTCACTGGTGTATTCTACGCATGCGCAGTAGTCACGGGTGACATCCATATATGCGCAGTAGTCACGGGTGGCATGCATATATGCGCAGTAGTCACTGGTGTATTCTACGCATGCGCAGTAGTCACGGGTGACATCCATATATGCGCAGTAGACACAGGTGGCATCCATATATGCGCAGTAGTCACTGGTGTATTCTACGCATGCGCAGTAGTCACGGGTGACATCCATATATGCGCAGTAGACACAGTCGGCATCCATATATGCGCAGTAGTCACTGGTGTATTCTACGCATGCGCAGTAGTCACGGGTGACATCCATATATGCGCAGTAGTCACGGGTGACATCCATATATGCGCAGTAGTCACTGGTGTATTCTACGCATGCGCAGTAGTCACGGGTGACACCCATATATGCGCAGTAGACACAGGCGGCATCCATATATGCGCAGTAGTCACTGGTGTATTCTACGCATGCGCAGTAGTCACTGGTGACATCTATATATGCGCAGTAGTCACGGGTGACATCCATATATGCGCAGTAGTCACTGGTGCATTCTACGCATGCGCAGTAGTCACGGGTGACATCCATATATGCGCAGTAGACACAGGCGGCATCCATATATGCGCAGTAGTCACTGGTGTATTCTACGCATGCGCAGTAGTCACGGGTGACATCCATATATGCGCAGTAGTCACGGGTGACATCTATATATGCGCAGTAGTCACTGGTGTATTCTACGCATGCGCAGTAGTCACGGGTGACATCCATATATGCGCAG
This sequence comes from Trichopria drosophilae, assembly GCA_030407085.1. Classification (NCBI taxonomy): domain Eukaryota; kingdom Metazoa; phylum Arthropoda; class Insecta; order Hymenoptera; family Diapriidae; genus Trichopria; species Trichopria drosophilae. The sequence goes on from CM059586.1 coordinate 111,912,344, forward strand.
TAGTCACGGGTGACATCCATATATGCGCAGTAATCACGGGTGACATCTATATATGCGCAGTAGTCACTGGTGTATTCTACGCATGCGCAGTAGTCACGGGTGACATCCATATATGCGCAGTAGACACAGGCGGCATCCATATATGCGCAGTAGTCACTGGTGTATTCTACGCATGCGCAGTAGTCACGGGTGACATCCATATATGCGCAGTAGTCACGGGTGACATCTATATATGCGCAGTAGTCACTGGTGTATTCTACGCATGCGCAGTAGTCACTGGTGTATTCTACGCATGCGCAGTAGTCACGGGTGACATCCATATATGCGCAGTAGACACAGGCGGCATCCATATATGCGCAGTAGTCACTGGTGTATTCTACGCATGCGCAGTAGTCACGGGTGACATCCATATATGCGCAGTAATCACGGGTGACATCCATATATGCGCAGTAGTCACTGGTGTATTCTACGCATGCGCAGTAGTCACGGGTGACATCCATATATGCGCAGTAGTCACGGGTGACATCTATATATGCGCAGTAGTCACTGGTGTATTCTACGCATGCGCAGTAGTCACTGGTGACATCTATATATGCGCAGTAGTCACAGGTGACATCCATATATGCGCAGTAGTCACTGGTGTATTCTACGCATGCGCAGTAGTCACGGGTGACATCCATATATGCGCAGTAGTCACGGGTGGCATGCATATATGCGCAGTAGTCACTGGTGTATTCTACGCATGCGCAGTAGTCACTGGTGTATTTTACGCATGCGCAGTAGTCACGGGTGACATCTATATATGCGCAGTAGTGACGGGTGACATCCATATATGCGCAGTAGTCACTGGTGACATCTACGTATGCGCAGTAGTCACGGTTGACATCCATATATGCGCAATAATCACGGGTGACATCTATATATGCGCAGTAGTCATGGTGTATTCTACGCATGCGCAGTAGTCACGGGTGACATCCATATATGCGCAGTAGCCACAGGCGGCATCCATATATGCGCAGTAGTCACTGGGACATCCATATATGCGCAGTAGACACAGGTGGCATCCATATATGCGCAGTAGTCACGGGTGACATCTATATATGCGCAGTAGTCACTGGTGTATTCTACGCATGCGCAGTAGTCACGGGTGACATCCATATATGCGCAGTAGTCACGGGTGGCATGCATATATGCGCAGTAGTCACTGGGACATCCATATATGCGCAGTAGTCACGGGTGACATCCATATATGCGCAGTAGACACAGGCGGCATCCATATATGCGCAGTAGTCACTGGTGTATTCTACGCATGCGCAGTAGTCACGGGTGACATCCATATATGCGCAGTAGACACAGGCGGCATCCATATATGCGCAGTAGTCACTGGTGTATTCTACGCATGCGCAGTAGTCACGGGTGACATCCATATATGCGCAGTAGACACGGGTGACATCCATATATGCGCAGTAGTCACTGGTGTATTCTACGCATGCGCAGTAGTCACGGGTGACATCCATATATGCGCAGTAGTCACGGGTGGCATGCATATATGCGCAGTAGTCACTGGGACATCCATATATGCGCAGTAGTCACGGGTGACATCCATATATGCGCAGTAATCACGGGTGACATCCATATATGCGCAGTAATCACGGGTGACATCTATATATGCGCAGTAGTCACTGGTGCATTCTACGCATGCGCAGTAGTCACGGGTGACATCCATATATGCGCAGTAGACACAGGCGGCATCCATATATGCGCAGTAGTCACTGGTGTATTCTACGCATGCGCAGTAGTCACGGGTGACATCCATATATGCGCAGTAGTCACGGGTGACATCCATATATGCGCAGTAGTCACTGGTGTATTCTACGCATGCGCAGTAGTCACGGGTGACATCCATATATGCGCAGTAGTCACGGGTGGCATGCATATATGCGCAGTAGTCACGGGTGACATCCATATATGCGCAGTAGTCACAAGTGGCATCCATAGATGCGCAGTAGTCACGGGTGACATCCATATATGCGCAGTAGTCACGGGTGACATCCATATATGCGCAGTAGTCACGGGTGACATCTATATATGCGCAGTTGTCACGGGTGACATTCATATATGCGCAGTAGTCACTGGTTTATTCTACGCATGCGCAGTAGTCACGGGTGACATCCATATATGCGCAGTAGACACAGGCGGCATCCATATATGCGCAGAAGTCACTGGTTTATTCTTCGCATGCGCAGTAGTCACGGGTGACATCCATATATGCGCAGTAATCACGGGTGACATCTAAATATGCGCAGTAGCAAGTGGTGCATTCTACGCATGCGCAGTAGTCAAGGGTGACATCCATATATGCGCAGTAGACACAGGCGGCATCCAAATATGCGCAGTAGTCACTGGTTTATTCTACGCATGCGCAGTAGTCACTGGTGTATTCTACGCATGCGCAGTGGTCACGGGTGTCATCCATATATGCGCAGTAGCGACGGGTGACATCCATATATGCACAGTAGTCACGGGTGGCATGCATATATGCGCAGTAGTCACTGGTGTATTCTACGCATGCGCAGTAGTCACGGGTGACATCCATATATGCGCAGTAGTCACTGGTGTATTCTACGCATGCGCAGTAGTCACGGGTGACATCCATATATGCGCAGTAGACACAGGCGGCATCCATATATGCGCAGTAGTCACTGGTGTATTCTACGCATGCGCAGTAGTCACGGGTGACATCCATATATGCGCAGTAGTCACTGGTGACATCTATATATGCGCAGTAGTCACTGGTGTATTCTACGCATGCGCAGTAGTCACGGGTGACATCCATATATGCGCAGTAGTCACGGGTGGCATGCATATATGCGCAGTAGTCACTGGTGTATTCTACGCATGCGCAGTAGTCACGGGTGACATCCATATATGCGCAGTAGACACAGGCGGCATCCATATATGCGCAGTAGTCACTGGTGTATTCTACGCATGCGCAGTAGTCACTGGTGTATTCTACGCATGCGCAGTAGTCACGGGTGACATCCATATATGCGCAGTAGTCACGGGTGACATCCATATATGCGCAGTAGTCACGGGTGACATCCATATATGCGCAGTAGTCACTGGTGTATTCTACGCATGCGCAGTAGTCACGGGTGACATCCATATATGCGCAGTAGACACAGGCGGCATGCATATATGCGCAGTATTCACTTGTGTATTCTGCGCATGCGCAGTAGTCACGGGTGACATCCATATATGCGCAGTAATCACGGGTGACATCCATATATGCGCAGTAGTCACTGGTTTATTCTACGCATGCGCAGTAGTCACGGGTGACATCTATATATGCGCAGTAGTCACGGGTGGCATGCATATATGCGCAGTAGTCACTGGGACATCCATATATGCGCAGTAGTCCCGGGTGACATCCATATATGCGCAGTAATCACGGGTGACATCTATATATGCGCAGTAGTCACGGGTACCATTATATATGCGCAGTAGACACAGGCGGCATCCATATATGCGCAGTAGTCACTGGTTTATTCTACGCATGCGCAGTAGTCACGGGTGACATCCATATATGCGCAGTAGACACTGGCGGCATCCATATATGCGCAGTAGTCACTGGTGTATTCTACGCATGCGCAGTAGTCACGGGTGACATCCATATATGCGCAGTAGTCACGGGTGACATCCATATATGCGCAGTAGTCACTGGTGTATTCTACGCATGCGCAGTAGTCACGGGAGACATCCATATATGCGCAGTAATCACGGGTGACATGCATATGTGCGCAGTAGTCACGGGTGACATGCATATATGCGCAGTAGTCACGGGTGACATGTATATATGCGCAGTAGTCACGGGTGGATTCTATATATGCGCAGTAGTCACGGGTGACATGCATATATGCGCAGTAGTCACGGGTGGCATGCATATATGCGCAGTAGTCACTGGTGTATTCTACGCATGCGCAGTAGTCACGGGTGACATCCATATATGCGCAGTAGTCACGGGTGACATCCATATATGCGCAGTATTCACTTGTGTATTCGGCGCATGCGCAGTAGTCACTGGTGACATCTATATATGCGCAGTAGTCACTGGTGACATCTATATATGCGCAGTAGTCACTGGTGTATTCTACGCATGCGCAGTAGTCATTGGTGTATTCTGCGCATGCGCAGTAGTCACGGGTGACATCCATATATGCGCAGTAGACACAGGCGGCATCCATATATGCGCAGTAGTCACTGGTGTATTCTACGCATGCGCAGTAGTCATGGGTGACATCTATATATGCGCAGTTGTCACGGGTGACATCTATATATGCGCAGTAGTCACTGGTGTATTCTGCGCATGCGCAGTAGTCACGGGTGTATTCTACATATGCGCAGTAGTCACGGGTGGCATCTATATATGCGCAGTAGTCACTGGTGTATTCTATATATGCGCAGTAGTCACTGGTGTATTCTATGCATGCGCAGTAGTCACGGGTGACATCCATATATGCGCAGTAGTCACGGGTGACATGTATATATGCGCAGTAGTCACTGGTGTATTCTACGCATGCGCAGTAGTCACGGGTGACATCCATATATGCGCAGTAGACACAGGCGGCATCCATATATGCGCAGTAGTCACTGGTGTATTCTACGCATGCGCAGTAGTCACGGGTGACATCCATATATGCGCAGTAGTCACGGGTGGCATGCATATATGCGCAGTAGTCACTGGGACATCCATATATGCGCAGTAGTCACGGGTGACATCCATATATGCGCAGTAATCACGGGTGACATCCATATATGCGCAGTAGTCACGGGTGGCATGCATATATGCGCAGTAGTCACTGGTGTATTCTACGCATGCGCAGTAGTCACGGGTGACATCCATATATGCGCAGTAGACACAGGCGGCATCCATATATGCGCAGTAGTCACTGGTGTATTCTACGCATGCGCAGTAGTCACGGGTGACATCCATATATGCGCAGTAGTCACGGGTGGCATGCATATATGCGCAGTAGTCACTGGGACATCCATATATGCGCAGTAGTCACGGGTGACATCCATATATGCGCAGTAATCACGGGTGACATCTATATATGCGCAGTAGTCACTGGTGTATTCTGCGCATGCGCAGTAGTCACGGGTGACATCCATATATGCGCAGTAGACACAGGCGGCATCCATATATGCGCAGTAGTCACTGGTGTATTCTACGCATGCGCAGTAGTCACGGGTGACATCCATATATGCGCAGTAGTCACGGGTGACATCCATATATGCGCAGTAGTCACTGGTGTATTCTACGCATGCGCAGTAGTCACGGGTGACATCTATATATGCGCAGTAGTCACGGGTGACATCCATATATGCGCAGTAGTCACGGGTGACATCCATATATGCGCAGTAGTCACGGGTGACATCTATATATGCGCAGTAGTCACTGGTGTATTCTACGCATGCGCAGTGGTCACGGGTGTCATCCATATATGCGCAGTAGCCACAGGTGACATCCATATATGCGCAGTAGTCACTGGTGTATTCTTCGCATGCGCAGTAGTCACGGGTGACATCCATATATGCGCAGTAGACACTGGCGGCATCCATATATGCGCAGTAGTCACTGGTGTATTCTACGCATGCGCAGTGGTCACGGGTGACATCCATATATGCGCAGTAGTCACGGGTGGCATGCATATATGCGCAGTAAGCACTTGGGGAATCTACGCATGGGCAGTAGCCACGGGCGGCATCCATATATGCGCAGTAGTCACGGGTGGCATCCATATATGCGCTGTAGTCACGGGTGACATTCTATGCGCAGTAGTCACTGGTGTATTCTACGCATGCGCAGTAGTCACGGGTGACATCCATATATGCGCAGTAGACACGGGTGACATCCATATATGCGCAGTAGTCACTGGTGACATATGCGCAGTAGTCACTGGGCAGTAGTCACTGTATTCTACGCATGCGCAGTAGTCACGGGTGACATCCATATATGCGCAGTAGACACAGGCGGCATCCATATATGCGCAGTAGTCACTGGTGTATTCTACGCATGCGCAGTAGTCACGGGTGACGTCCATATATGCGCAGTAGACACAGGTGGCATCCATATATGCGCAGTAGTCACTGGTGTATTCTACGCATGCGCAGTAGTCACTGGTGTATTCTACGCATGCGCAGTAGTCACGGGTGACATCCATATATGCGCAGTAGACACAGGCGGCATGCATATATGCGCAGTAGTCACTGGTGTATTCTACGCATGCGCAGTAGTCACGGGTGACATCCATATATGCGCAGTAGTCACGGGTGACATCCATATATGCGCAGTAGTCACTGGTGTATTCTACGCATGCGCAGTAGTCACGGGTGACATCCATATATGCGCAGTAGTCACGGGTGGCATGCATATATGCGCAGTAGTCACTGGGACATCCATATATGCGCAGTAGTCACGGGTGACATCCATATATGCGCAGTAATCACGGGTGACATCTATATATGCGCAGTAGTCACTGGTGTATTCTACGCATGCGCAGTAGTCACGGGTGACATCCATATATGCGCAGTAGACACAGGCGGCATGCATATATGCGCAGTAGTCACTGGGACATCCATATATGCGCAGTAGTCACGGGTGACATCCATATATGCGCAGTAATCACGGGTGACATCTATATATGCGCAGTAGTCACTGGTGTATTCTACGCATGCGCAGTAGTGAAGGGTGACATCCTTATATGCGCAGTAGACACAGGCGGCATGCATATATGCGCAGTAGTCACTGGTGTATTTTACGCATGCGCAGTAGTCACGGGTGACATCCATATATGCGCAGTAGTCACGGGTGACATCCATATATGCGCAGTAGTCACTGGTGGCATCTACATATGCGCAGTAGTCACGGGTGACATCCATATATGCGCAGTAGTCACGGGTGACATCTATATATGCGCAGTAGTCACTGGTTTATTCTACGCATGCGCAGTAGTCACGGGTGGCATGCATATATGCGCAGTAGTCACTGGTTTATTCTACGCATGCGCAGTAGTCACGGGTGACATCCATATATGCGCAGTAGACACAGGCGGCATCCATATATTTGCACAGTAGTCACTGGTGTATTCTACGCATGCGCAGTGGTCACTGGTGTCATCCTTATATGCGCAGTAGCCACAGGTAACATCCATATATGCGCAGTAGTCACTGGTGTATTCTACGCATGCGCAGTAGTCACGGGTGACATCCATATATGCGCAGTAGTCACGGGTGACATCCATATATGCGCAGTAGACACAGGCGGCATCCATATATGCGCAGTAGTCACGGGTGACATCCATATATGCGCAGTAGACACAGGCGGCATCCATATATGCGCAGTAGTCACTGGTGTATTCTACGCATGCGCAGTAGTCACGGGTGTCATCCATATATGCGCAGTAGACACAGGTGACATCCATATATGCGCACTAGTCACGGGTGTATTCTTCGCATGCGCAGTAGTCACTGGTGTATTTTACGCATGCGCAGTAGTCACGGGTGACATCTATATATGCGCAGTAGTCACGGGTGACATTATATATGCGCAGTAGTCACTGGGACATCCATATATGCGCAGTAATCACGGGTGACATCCATATATGCGCAGTAATCACGGGTGACATCTATATATGCGCAGTAGTCACTGGTGCATTCTACGCATGCGCAGTAGTCACGGGTGACATCCATATATGCGCAGTAGACACAGGCGGCATCCATATATGCGCAGTAGTCACTGGTGTATTCTACGCATGCGCAGTAGTCACGGGTGACATCCATATATGCGCAGTAATCACGGGTGACATCTATATATGCGCAGTAGTCACTGGTGCATTCTACGCATGCGCAGTAGTCACGGGTGACATCCATATATGCGCAGTAGACACAGGCGGCATCCATATATGCGCAGTAGTCACTGGTGTATTCTTCGCATGCGCAGTAGTCACTGGTGTATTTTACGCATGCGCAGTAGTCACGGGTGACATGCATATATGCGCAGTATTCACTTGTGTATTCGGCGCATGCGCAGTAGTCACTGGTGACATCTATATATGCGCAGTAGTCACTGGTGACATCTATATATGCGCAGTAGTCACTGGTGCATTCTACGCATGCGCAGTAGTCACGGGTGACATCCATATATGCGCAGTAGACACAGGCGGCATCCATATATGCGCAGTAGTCACTGGTGTATTCTACGCATGCGCAGTAGTCACGGGTGACATCCATATATGCGCAGTAGTCACTGGTGGCATCCATATATGCGCAGTAGTCACTGGTGTATTCTACGCATGCGCAGTAGTCACGGGTGACATCCATATATGCGCAGTAGACACAGGCGGCATCCATATATGCGCAGTAGTCACTGGTGTATTCTACGCATGCGCAGTATTCACTTGTGTATTCTGCGCATGCGCAGTAGTCACGGGTGACATCCATATATGCGCAGTAGTCACGGGTGACATCCATATATGCGCAGTAGTCACGGGTGACATCCATATATGCGCAGTAGTCACGGGTGACATCCATATATGCGCAGTAGTCACTGGTGTATTCTACGCATGCGCAGTAGTCACGGGTGACATCCATATATGCGCAGTAGACACAGGCGGCATCCATATATGCGCAGTAGTCACTGGTGTATTCTACGCATGCGCAGTAGTCACTGGTGTATTCTACGCATGCGCAGTAGTCACGGGTGACATCTATATATGCGCAGTAGTCACGGGTGACATCCATATATGCGCAGTAGACACAGGCGGCATCCATATATGCGCAGTAGTCACGGGTGACATCCATATATGCGCAGTAATCACGGGTGACATCCATATATGCGCAGTAATCACGGGTGACATCTATATATGCGCAGTAGTCACTGGTGCATTCTACGCATGCGCAGTAGTCACGGGTGACATCCATATATGCGCAGTAGACACAGGCGGCATCCATATATGCGCAGTAGTCACTGGTGTATTCTACGCATGCGCAGTAGTCACGGGTGACATCCATATATGCGCAGTAGTCACGGGTGACATCCATATATGCGCAGTAGTCACGGGTGACATCCATATATGCGCAGTAGTCACGGGTGACATCCATATATGCGCAGTAGTCACGGGTGGCATCCATATATGCGCAGTAGTCACTGGTGTATTCTACGCATGCGCAGTAGTCACGGGTGACGTCCATATATGCGCAGTAGTCACTGGTGTATTCTACGCATGCGCAGTAGTCACGGGTGACACCTATATATGCGCAGTAGACACAGACGGCATCCATATATGCGCAGTAGTCACTGGTGTATTCTACGCATGCGCAGTAGTCACTGGTGTATTCTACGCATGCGCAGTAGTCACGGGTGACATCCATATATGCGCAGTAGACACAGGCGGCATGCATATATGCGCAGTAGTCACTGGGACATCCATATATGCGCAGTAGTCACGGGTGACATCCATATATGCGCAGTAATCACGGGTGACATCTATATATGCGCAGTAGTCACTGGTGTATTCTACGCATGCGCAGTAGTCACGGGTGACATCCATATATGCGCAGTAGACACAGGCGGCATCCATATATGCGCAGTAGTCACTCTTGTATTCTGCGCATGCGCAGTAGTCACGGGTGACATCCATATATGCGCAGTAATCACGGGTGACATCTATATATGCGCAGTAGTCACTGGTGTATTCTACGCATGCGCAGTAGTCACGGGTGACATCTATATATGCGCAGTAGTCACGGGTGACATCTATATATGCGCAGTAGTCACTGGTGTATTCTGCGCATGCGCAGTAGTCACGGGTGACATCTATATATGCGCAGTAGTCACGGGTGACATCTATATATGCGCAGTAGTCACGGGTGACATCCATATATGCGCAGTAATCACGGGTGACATCCATATATGCGCAGTAATCACGGGTGACATCTATATATGCGCAGTAGTCACTGGTGCATTCTACGCATGCGCAGTAGTCACGGGTGACATCTATATATGCGCAGTAGTCACGGGTGACATTCATATATGCGCAGTAGTCACTGGTGTATTCTACGCATGCGCAGTAGTCACGGGTGACATCCATATATGCGCAGTAGACACAGGCGGCATCCATATATGCGCAGTAGTCACTGGTGTATTCTACGCATGCGCAGTAGTCACTGGTGTATTCTACGCATGCGCAGTAGTCACGGGTGACATCCATATATGCGCAGTAGACACAGGCGGCATCCATATATGCGCAGTAGTCACTGGTGTATTCTACGCATGCGCAGTAGTCACGGGTGACATCCATATATGCGCAGTAGTCACGGGTGGCATGCATATATGCGCAGTAGTCACTGGGACATCCATATATGCGCAGTAGTCACGGGTGACATCCATATATGCGCAGTAATCACGGGTGACATTATATATGCGCAGTAGTCACTGGTGTATTCTACGCATGCGCAGTAGTCACGGGTGACATCCATATATGCGCAGTAGACACAGGCGGCATCCATATATGCGCAGTAGTCACTGGTGTATTCTACGCATGCGCAGTAGTCACGGGTGAAGTCTACACATGCGCAGTAGTCACTGGTGGATTCTACGCATGCGCAGTAGTCACGGGTGACATCCATATATGCGCAGTAGACACAGGTGGCATCTATATATGCGCAGTAGTCACTGGTGTATTCTACGCATGCGCAGTAGTCACGGGTGACATCCATATATGCGCAGTAGACACAGGCGGCATCCATATATGCGCAGTAGTCACTGGTGTATTCTACGCATGCGCAGTAGTCACGGGTGACATCCATATATGCGCAGTAGTCACTGGTGTATTCTACGCATGCGCAGTAGTCACGGGTGACATCTATATATGCGCAGTTGTCACGGGTGACATCCATATATGCGCAGTAGTCACTGGTGTATTCTACGCATGCGCAGTAGTCACTGGTGTATTCTACGCATGCGCAGTAGTCACGGGTGACATCCATATATGCGCAGTAGTCACGGGTGGCATGCATATATGCGCAGTAGTCACTGGGACATCCATATATGCGCAGTAGTCACGGGTGACATCCATATATGCGCAGTAATCACGGGTGACATCCATATATGCGCAGTAGTCACTGGTGTATTCTGCGCATGCGCAGTAGTCACGGGTGACATCCATATATGCGCAGTAGTCAGGGGTGGCATGCATATATGCGCAGTATTCACTTGTGTATTCTGCGCATGCGCAGTAGTCACGGGTGACATCCATATATGCGCAGTAGTCAGGGGTGGCATATGCGCAGTAGTCACTGGTGTATTCTACGCATGCGCAGTAGTCACTGGTGTATTCTACGCATGCGCAGTAGTCACGGGTGACATCCATATATGCGCAGTAGACACAGGCGGCATCCATATATGCGCAGTAGTCACTGGTGTATTCTACGCATGCGCAGTAGTCACGGGTGACATCCATATATGCGCAGTAGACACAGGCGGCATGCATATATGCGCAGTAGTCACTGGTGTATTCTACGCATGCGCAGTAGTCACGGGTGACATCCATATATGCGCAGTAGTCACGGGTGGCATGCATATATGCGCAGTAGTCACTGGTGTATTCTACGCATGCGCAGTAGTCACTGGTGTATTCTACGCATGCGCAGTAGTCACGGGTGACATCCATATATGCGCAGTAGACACAGGCGGCATCCATATATGCGCAGTAGTCACTGGTGTATTCTACGCATGCGCAGTAGTCACGGGTGACATCCATATATGCGCAGTAGTCACGGGTGACATCTATATATGCGCAGTAGTCACTGGTGCATTCTACGCATGCGCAGTAGTCACGGGTGACATCCATATATGCGCAGTAGACACAGGCGGCATCCATATATGCGCAGTAGTCACTGGTTTATTCTACGCATGCGCAGTAGTCACGGGTGACATCCATATATGCGCAGTAGTCACTGGTGTATTCTACGCATGCGCAGTGGTCACAGGCGGCATCCATATATATGCGCAGTAGTCACGGGTGGCATGCATATATGCGCAGTAGTCACTGGGACATCCATATATGCGCAGTAGTCACGGGTGACATCCATATATGCGCAGTAATCACGGGTGACATCTATATATGCGCAGTAGTCACTGGTGTATTCTACGCACGCGCAGTAGTCGATGGTGTATTCTACGCATGCGCAGTATACACAGGCGGCATCCATATATGCGCAGTAGTCACTGGTTTATTCTACGCATGCGCAGTAGTCATGGGTGTCGTCCATATATGCGCAGTAGCCACGGATGACATCCATATATGCGCAGTAATCACGGGTGACATCTATATATGCGCAGTAGTCACGGGTGACATCCATATATGCGCAGTAGACACTGGCGGCATCCATATATGCGCAGTAGTCACTGGTGTATTCTACGCATGCGCAGTGGTCACAGGCGGCATCCATATATGCGCAGTAGTCACTGGTTTATTCTACGCATGCGCAGTAGTCACGGGTGACATCCATATATGCGCAGTACACACTGGCGGCATCCATATATGCGCAGTAGTCACTGGTGTATTCTACGCATGCGCAGTAGTCACTGGTGTATTCTACGCATGCGCAGTAGTCACGGGTGACATCCATATATGCGCAGTAGTCACAGGCGGCATCCATATATGCGCAGTAGTCACGGGTGACATCCATATATGCGCAGTAGTCACGGGTGACATCCATATATGCGCAGTAATCACGGGTGACATCTATATATGCGCAGTAGTCACTGGTGTATTCTACGCATGCGCAGTAGTCACGGGTGACATCCATATATGCGCAGTAGACACAGGCGGCATCCATATATGCGCAGTAGTCACTGGTGTATTCTACGCATGCGCAGTAGTCACGGGTGACATCCATATATGCGCAGTAATCACGGGTGACATCTATATATGCGCAGTAGTCACTGGTGTATTCTACGCATGCGCAGTAGTCACGGGTGACATCTATATATGCGCAGTAATCACGGGTGACATCTATATATGCGCAGTAGTCACTGGTGTATTCTACGCATGCGCAGTAGTCACGGGTGACATCTATATATGCGCAGTAGTGACGGGTGACATCCATATATGCGCAGTAGACACAGGCGGCATGCATATATGCGCAGTAGTCACGGGTGACATCCATATATGCGCAGTAATCACGGGTGACATCTATATATGCGCAGTAGTCACTGGTGCATTCTACGCATGCGCAGTGGTCACGGGTGTCATCCATATATGCGCAGTAGCCACGGGTGACATCCATATATGCGCAGTAGTCACTGGGACATCCATATATGCGCAGTAGTCACGGGTGACATCCATATATGCGCAGTAGTCACGGGTGACATTCATATATGCGCAGTAGTCACTGAGACATCCATATATGCGCAGTAGTCACGGGTGACATCCATATATGCGCAGTAATCACGGGTGACATCCATATATGCGCAGTAGTCACTGGTGTATTCTACGCATGCGCAGTAGTCACGGGTGTCATCCATATATGCGCAGTAGTCACGGGTGACATCCATATATGGGCAGTAGTCACGGGTGACATCCATATATGCGCAGTAGTCACGGGTGACTTCCATATATGCGCAGTAATCACAGGTGACATCTATATATGCGCAGTAGTCACTGGTGTATTCTACGCATGCGCAGTAGTCACTGGTGAAATCCATATATGCGCAGTAGTCACAGGTGGCATGCATATATGCGCAGTAGTCACTGGTGTATTCTACGCATGCGCAGTAGTCACGGGTGACATCCATATATGCGCAGTAGACACAGGCGGCATCCATATATGCGCAGTAGTCACTGGTGTATTCTTCGCATGCGCAGTAGTCACGGGTGACATCCATATATGCGCAGTAATCACGGGTGACATCTATATATGCGCAGTAGTCACTGGTGCATTCTACGCATGCGCAGTAGTCACGGGTGACATCTATATATGCGCAGTAGTCACTGGTGACATCCATATATGCGCAGTAGACACAGGCGGCATCCATATATGCGCAGTAATCACGGGTGACATCCATATATGCGCAGTAGTCAGGGGTGGCATGCATATATGCGCAGTATTCACTTGTGTATTCTGCGCATGCGCAGTAGTCACTGGTGACATCTACATATGCGCAGTAGTCACTGGTGCATTCTACGCATGCGCAGTAGTCAAGGGTGACATCCATATATGCGCAGTAGACACAGGCGGCATCCATATATGCGCAGTAGTCACTGGTTTATTCTACGCATGCGCAGTAGTCACGGGTGACATCCATATATGCGCAGTAGACACTGGCGCCATCCATATATGCGCAGTAGTCACTGGTGTATTCTACGCATGCGCAGTGGTCACAGGCGGCATCCATATATGCGCAGTAGTCACGGGTGACATCCATATATGCGCAGTAATCACGGGTGACATCCATATATGCGCAGTAATCACGGGTGACATCTATATATGCGCAGTAGTCACTGGTGCATTCTACGCATGCGCAGTAGTCACGGGTGTCATCCATATATGCGCAGTAGCCACAGGTGACATCCATATATGCGCAGTAGTCACGGGTGGCATGCATATATGCGCAGTAGTCACTGGTGTATTCTACGCATGCGCAGTAGTCACGGGTGACATCCATATATGCGCAGTAGTCACGGGTGGCATGCATATATGCGCAGTAGTCACTGGGACATCCATATATGCGCAGTAGTCACGGGTGACATCCATATATGCGCAGTAATCACGGGTGACATTATATATGCGCAGTAGTCACTGGTGTATTCTACGCATGCGCAGTAGTCACGGGTGACATCCATATATGCGCAGTAGACACAGGCGGCATCCATATATGCGCAGTAGTCACTGGTTTATTCTTCGCATGCGCAGTAGTCACGGGTGACATCCATATATGCGCAGTAATCACGGGTGACATCTATATATGCGCAGTAGTCACTGGTGCATTCTACGCATGCGCAGTAGTCACGGGTGACATCCATATATGCGCAGTAGACACAGGTGGCATCCATATATGCGCAGTAGTCACTGGTGTATTCTACGCATGCGCAGTAGTCACGGGTGACATCCATATATGCGCAGTAGTCACGGGTGGCATGCATATATGCGCAGTAGTCACTGGTGTATTCTACGCATGCGCAGTAGTCACGGGTGACGTCCATATATGCGCAGTAGTCACTGGTGTATTCTACGCATGCGCAGTAGTCACGGGTGACATCTATATATGCGCAGTAGTCACGGGTGACATCTATATATGCGCAGTAGTCACTGGTGTATTCTACGCATGCGCAGTAGTCACGGGTGACATCTATATATGCGCAGTAGTCACGGGTGACATTCATATATGCGCAGTAGTCACTGGTTTATTCTACGCATGCGCAGTAGTCACGGGTGACATCCATATATGCGCAGTAGTCACGGGTGGCATGCATATATGCGCAGTAGTCACTGGGACATCCATATATGCGCAGTAATCACGGGTGACATCCATATATGCGCAGTAATCACGGGTGACATCTATATATGCGCAGTAGTCACTGGTGCATTCTACGCATGCGCAGTAGTCACGGGTGACATCCATATATGCGCAGTAGACACAGGCGGCATCCATATATGCGCAGTAGTCACTGGTGTATTCTACGCATGCGCAGTAGTCACGGGTGACATCCATATATGCGCAGTAGTCACTGGTGTATTCTACGCATGCGCAGTAGTCACTGGTGTATTCTACGCATGCGCAGTAGTCACGGGTGACATCTATATATGCGCAGTTGTCACGGGTGACATTCATATATGCGCAGTAGTCACTGGTTTATTCTACGCATGCGCAGTAGTCACGGGTGACATCCATATATGCGCAGTAGACACAGGCGGCATCCATATATGCGCAGTAGTCACTGGTGTATTCTACGCATGCGCAGTAGTCACGGGTGACATCCATATATGCGCAGTAGTCACGGGTGACATCCATATATGCGCAGTAGTCACTGGTGTATTCTACGCATGCGCAGTAGTCACGGGTGACATCCATATATGCGCAGTAGACACAGGTGGCATCCATATATGCGCAGTAGTCACTGGTGTATTCTACGCATGCGCAGTAGTCACTGGTGTATTCTACGCATGCGCAGTAGTCACGGGTGACATCCATATATGCGCAGTAGACACAGGTGACATCCATATATGCGCAGTAGTCACTGGTGTATTCTACGCATGCGCAGTAGTCACGGGTGACATCCATATATGCGCAGTAGACACAGGCGGCATCCATATATGCGCAGTAGTCACTGGTGTATTCTACGCATGCGCAGTAGTCACGGGTGACATCCATATATGCGCAGTAGTCACGGGTGACATCCATATATGCGCAGTAGTCACTGGTGTATTTTACGCATGCGCAGTAGTCACGGGTGACATCCATATATGCGCAGTAGTCACGGGTGGCATGCATATATGCGCAGTAGTCACTGGTGTATTCTACGCATGCGCAGTAGTCACTGGTGTATTCTACGCATGCGCAGTAGTCACGGGTGACATCCATATATGCGCAGTAGACACAGGTGGCATCCATATATGCGCAGTAGTCACTGGTGTATTCTACGCATGCGCAGTAGTCACTGGTGTATTCTACGCATGCGCAGTAGTCACGGGTGACATCCATATATGCGCAGTAGACACAGGTGGCATCCATATATGCGCAGTAGTCACTGGTGTATTCTACGCATGCGCAGTAGTCACTGGTGTATTCTACGCATGCGCAGTAGTCACGGGTGACATCCATATATGCGCAGTAGACACAGGTGGCATCCATATATGCGCAGTAGTCACTGGTGTATTCTACGCATGCGCAGTAGTCACTGGTGTATTCTACGCATGCGCAGTAGTCACGGGTGACATCCATATATGCGCAGTAGTCACGGGTGGCATGCATATATGCGCAGTAGTCACTGGGACATCCATATATGCGCAGTAGTCACGGGTGACATCCATATATGCGCAGTAGTCACGGGTGACATCTATATATGCGCAGTAGTCACTGGTGCATTCTACGCATGCGCAGTAGTCACGGGTGACATCCATATATGCGCAGTAGACACAGGCGGCATCCATATATGCGCAGTAGTCACTGGTGTATTCTACGCATGCGCAGTAGTCACGGGTGACATCCATATATGCGCAGTAGTCACGGGTGGCATCCATATATGCGCAGTAGTCACTGGTGTATTCTACGCATGCGCAGTAGTCACTGGTGTATTCTACGCATGCGCAGTAGTCACGGGTGACATCCATATATGCGCAGTAGACACAGGCGGCATCCATATATGCGCAGTAGTCACTGGTGTATTCTACGCATGCGCAGTAGTCACGGGTGACATCCATATATGCGCAGTAGTCACGGGTGACATCCATATATGCGCAGTAGTCACTGGTGTATTCTACGCATGCGCAGTAGTCACGGGTGACATCTATATATGCGCAGTAGTCACGGGTGGCATGCATATATGCGCAGTAGTCACTGGGACATCCATATATGCGCAGTAGTCACGGGTGACATCCATATATGCGCAGTAATCACGGGTGACATCTATATATGCGCAGTAGTCACTGGTGTATTCTACGCATGCGCAGTAGTCACGGGTGACATCCATATATGCGCAGTAGACACAGGCGGCATCCATATATGCGCAGTAGTCACGGGTGACATCCATATATGCGCAGTAGTCACGGGTGACATCCATATATGCGCAGTAGTCACGGGTGACATCTATATATGCGCAGTAGTCACTGGTGTATTCTACGCATGCGCAGTAGTCACGGGTGACATCCATATATGCGCAGTAGACACAGGCGGCATCCATATATGCGCAGTAGTCACTGGTTTATTCTACGCATGCGCAGTAGTCATGGGTGTCGTCCATATATGCGCAGTAGCCACGGATGACATCCATATATGCGCAGTAATCACGGGTGACATCTATATATGCGCAGTAGCCACAGGTGACATCCATATATACGCAGTAGTCACGGGTGGCATGCATATATGCGTAGTGGTCACTGGTGTATTCTACGCATGCGCAGTAGTCACGGGTGACGTCCATATATGCGCAGTAGACACTGGTGTATTCTACGCATGCGCAGTGGTCATGGGTGTCATCCATATTTGCACAATAGCCACAGGTGACATCCATATATGCGCAGTAGTCACTGGTGTATTCTACGCATGCGCAGTAGTCACTGGTGACATCTATATATGCGCAGTTGTCACAGGTGACATTCATATATGCGCAGTAGTCACTGGTGTATTCTACGCATGCGCAGTAGTCACGGGTGACATCTATATATGCGCAGTAGTCACGGGTGGCATGCATATATGCGCAGTAGTCACGGGTGACATCTATATATGCGCAGTAGTCACGGGTGACATCCATATATGCGCAGTAATCACGGGTGACATCCATATATGCGCAGTAATCACGGGTGACACCCATATATGCGCAGTAGACACAGGCGGCATCCATATATGCGCAGTAGTCACTGGTGTATTCTACGCATGCGCAGTAGTCACTGGTGTATTCTACGCATGCGCAGTAGTCACGGGTGACATCCATATATGCGCAGTAGACACGGGCGGCATGCATATATGCGCAGTAGTCACTGGACATCCATATATGCGCAGTAGTCCCGGGTGACATCCATATATGCGCAGTAATCACGGGTGACATCTATATATGCGCAGTAGTCACTGGTGTATTCTACGCATGCGCAGTGATCACGGGTGTCATCCATATATGCGCAGTAGCCACGGGTGGCATGCATATATGCGCAGTATTCACTTGTGTATTCTGCGCATGCGCAGTAGTCACGGGTGACATCTATATATGCGCAGTAGTCACGGGTACCATTATATATGCGCAGTAGTCACTGGTGTATTCTACGCATGCGCAGTAGTCACGGGTGACATCTATATATGCGCAGTAATCACGGGTGACATCCATATATGCGCAGTAGTCACTGGTGACATCTATATATGCGCAGTAGTCACTGGTGTATTCTACGCATGCGCAGTAGTCACGGGTGACATCTATATATGCGCAGTAGTCACGGGTGACATCCATATATGCGCAGTAGACACAGGCGGCATCCATATATGCGCAGTAGTCACGGGTGACATCCATATATGCGCAGTAATCACGGGTGACATCCATATATGCGCAGTAGTCACTGGTTTATTCTACGCATGCGCAGTAGTCACGGGTGACATCTATATATGCGCAGTAGTCACGGGTGGCATGCATATATGCGCAGTAGTCACTGGGACATCCATATATGCGCAGTAGTCCCGGGTGACATCCATATATGCGCAGTAATCACGGGTGACATCTATATATGCGCAGTAGTCACTGGTGTATTCTACGCATGCGCAGTAGTCACGGGTGACATCCATATATGCGCAGTAGACACAGGCGGCATCCATATATGCGCAGTAGTCACTGGTGTATTCTACGCATGCGCAGTAGTCACGGGTGACATCCATATGTGCGCAGTAATCACGGGTGACATTGTATATGCGCAGTAGTCACTGGTGTATTCTACGTATGCGCAGTAGTCACGGGTGACATCCATAAATGCGCAGTAGACACAGGCGGCATCCATATATGCGCAGTAGTCACTGGTGTATTCTACGCATGCGCAGTAGTCACTGGTGTATTTTACGCATGCGCAGTAGTCACGGGTGACATCCATATATGCGCAGTAATCACGGGTGACATCTATATATGCGCAGTAGTCACTGGTGTATTCTACGCATGCGCAGTAGTCACGGGTGACATCCATATATGCGCAGTAGACACAGGTGACATCCATATATGCGCAGTAGTCACTGGTGTATTCTACGCATGCGCAGTAGTCACGGGTGACATCCATATATGCGCAGTAGACACGGGTGACATCCATATATGCGCAGTAGACACAGGCGGCATCCATATATGCGCAGTAGTCACTGGTGTATTCTACGCATGCGCAGTAGTCACGGGTGACATCCATATATGCGCAGTAATCACGGGTGACATCTATATATGCGCAGTAGTCACTGGTGTATTCTACGCATGCGCAGTAGTCACGGGTGACATCCATATATGCGCAGTAGACACAGGCGGCATGCATATATGCGCAGTAGTGACTGGTTAATTCTACGCATGCGCAGTAGTCACGGGTGACATCCATATATGCGCAGAAGTCACTGGTGTATTCTACGCATGCGCAGTAGTCACTGGTGTATTCTACGCATGCGCAGTAGTCACTGGTGTATTCTACGCATGCGCAGTAGTCACTGGTGTATTCTACGCATGCGCAGTAGTCACGGGTGACATCCATATATGCGCAGTAGACACAGGCGGCATCCATATATGCGCAGTAGTCACTGGTGTATTCTACGCATGCGCAGTAGTCACGGGTGACATCCATATATGCGCAGTAGACACAGGCGGCATCCATATATGCGCAGTAGTCACTGGTGTATTTTACGCATGCGCAGTAGTCACGGGTGACATCTATATATGCGCAGTAGTCACGGGTGACATTATATATGCGCAGTAGTCACTGGTGTATTCTACGCATGCGCAGTAGTCACGGGTGACACCCATATATGCGCAGTAGACACAGGCGGCATCCATATATGCGCAGTAGTCACTGGTGTATTCTACGCATGCGCAGTAGTCACTGGTGTATTCTACGCATGCGCAGTAGTCACGGGTGACATCCATATATGCGCAGTAGACACAGGCGGCATGCATATATGCGCAGTAGTCACTGGGACATCCATATATGCGCAGTAGTCACGGGTGACATCCATATATGCGCAGTAGTCACGGGTGACATCCATATATGCGCAGTAGTCACTGGTGTATTCTACGCATGCGCAGTAGTCACGGGTGACATCCATATATGCGCAGTAGACACAGGCGGCATGCATATATGCGCAGTAGTCACTGGTGTATTTTACGCATGCGCAGTAGTCACGGGTGACATCTATATATGCGCAGTAGTCACGGGTGACATCCATATATGCGCAGTAGACACAGGCGGCATCCATATATGCGCAGTAGTCACTGGTGTATTCTACGCATGCGCAGTAGTCACTGGTGTATTCTACGCATGCGCAGTAGTCACGGGTGACATCCATATATGCGCAGTAGTCACGGGTGACATCTATATATGCGCAGTAGTCACTGGTGTATTCTACGCATGCGCAGTAGTCACGGGTGGCATCCATAAATGCGCAGTAGACACAGGCGGCATCCATATATGCGCAGTAGTCACTGGTGTATTCTACGCATGCGCAGTAGTCACTGGTGACATCCATATATGCGCAATAATCACGGGTGACATCTATATATGCGCAGTAGTCACTGGTGTATTCTACGCATGCGCAGTAGTCACTGGTGTATTCTACGCATGCGCAGTAGTCACGGGTGACATCCATATATGCGCAGTAGACACAGGCGGCATCCATATATGCGCAGTAGTCACTGGTGTAATCTACGCATGCGCAGTAGTCACGGGTGACATCCATATATGCGCAGTAGTCACGGGTGACATCCATATATGCGCAGTAGTCACTCTTGCCATCTGCGCATGCGCAGTAGTCACGGGTGACATCCATATATGCGCAATAATCACGGGTGACATCTATATATGCGCAGTAGTCACTGGTGTATTCTGCGCATGCGCAGTAGTCACGGGTGACATCCGTATATGCGCAGTAGTCACTCTTGTATTCTGCGCATGCGCAGTAGTCACGGGTGACATCCATATATGCGCAGTAGACACAGGCGGCATCCATATATGCGCAGTAGTCACGGGTGACATCCATATATGCGCAGTAATCACGGGTGACATCCATATATGCGCAGTAATCACGGGTGACATCTATATATGCGCAGTAGTCACTGGTTTATTCTACGCATGCGCAGTAGTCACGGGTGACATCCATATATGCGCAGTAGACACTGGTGGCATCCATATATGCGCAGTAGTCACTGGTGTATTCTACGCATGCGCAGTGGTCACGCGTGTCATCCATATATGCGCAGTAGCCACAGGTGACAACCATATATGCGCACTAGTCACGGGTGACTTCCACGCATGCGCAGTAGTCACGGGTGACATCCATATATGCGCAGTAGACACAGGCGGCATCCATATATGCGCAGTAGTCACTGGTGTATTCTACGCATGCGCAGTAGTCACGGGTGACATCCATATATGCGCAGTAGTCACGGGTGGCATGCATATATGCGCAGTAGTCACGGGTGACATCCATATATGCGCAGTAATCACGGGTGACATCCATATATGCGCAGTAGTCACGGGTGGCATGCATATATGCGCAGTATTCACTTGTGTATTCGGCGCATGCGCAGTAGTCACTGGTGACATCTATATATGCGCAGTAGTCACTGGTGCATTCTACGCATGCGCAGTAGTCACGGGTGACATCCATATATGCGCAGTAGACACAGGCGGCATCCATATATGCGCAGTAGTCACTGGTTTATTCTACGCATGCGCAGTAGTCACGGGTGACATCCATATATGCGCAGTAGACACTGGCGGCATCCATATATGCGCAGTAGTCACTGGTGTATTCTACGCATGCGCAGTGGTCACGGGTGACATCCATATATGCGCAGTAGTCACGGGTGACATCCATATATGCGCAGTAGTCACGGGTGACATCCATATATGCGCAGTAGTCACGGGTGACATCCATATATGCGCAGTAGTCACTGGTGTATTCTACGCATGCGCAGTAGTCACGGGTGACACCCATATATGCGCAGTAGACACAGGCGGCATCCATATATGCGCAGTAGTCACTGGTGTATTCTACGCATGCGCAGTAGTCACTGGTGTATTCTACGCATGCGCAGTAGTCACGGGTGACATCCATATATGCGCAGTAGACACGGGCGGCATGCATATATGCGCAGTAGTCACTGGGACATCCATATATGCGCAGTAGTCACGGGTGACATCCATATATGCGCAGTAATCACGGGTGACATCTATATATGCGCAGTAGTCACTGGTGTATTCTACGCATGCGCAGTAGTCACGGGTGACATCCATATATGCGCAGTAGACACAGGCGGCATCCATATATGCGCAGTAGTCACTGGTGTATTCTACGCATGCGCAGTAGTCACGGGTGACATCCATATATGCGCAGTAATCACGGGTGACATCTATATATGCGCAGTAGTCACTGGTGTATTCTACGCATGCGCAGTAGTCACGGGTGACATCCATATATGCGCAGTAGACACAGGCGGCATCCATATATGCGCAGTAGTCACTGGTGTATTCTACGCATGCGCAGTAGTCACGGGTGACATCCATATATGCGCAGTAATCACGGGTGACATCTATATATGCGCAGTAGTCACTGGTGTATTCTACGCATGCGCAGTAGTCACGGGTGGCATGCATATATGCGCAGTAGTCACTGGTGTATTCTACGCATGCGCAGTAGTCACGGGTGACATCCATATATGCGCAGTAGACACAGGCGGCATCCATATATGCGCAGTAGTCACTGGTGTATTCTACGCATGCGCAGTAGTCACGGGTGACGTCCATATATGCGCAGTAGTCACGGGTGACATCCATATATGCGCAGTAGTCACGGGCGACATCCATATATGCGCAGTAGTCACGGGTGACATCCATATATGCGCAGTAGTCACGGGTGGCATCTATATATGCGCAGTAGTCACTGGTGTATTCTACGCATGCGCAGTAGTCACGGGTGACATCCATATATGCGCAGTAGACACAGGCGGCATCCATATATGCGCAGTAGTCACTGGTGTATTCTTCGCATGCGCTGTAGTCACGGGTGACATCCATATATGCGCAGTAATCACGGGTGACATTATATATGCGCAGTAGTCACTGGTGTATTCTACGCATGCGCAGTAGTCACGGGTGACATCCATAAATGCGCAGTAGACACAGGCGGCATCCATATATGCGCAGTAGTCACTGGTGTATTCTACGCATGCGCAGTAGTCACTGGTGTATTCTACGCATGCGCAGTAGTCACGGGTGACATCCATATATGCGCAGTAGTCACGGGTGGCATCCATATATGCGCAGTAGTCACTGGTGTATTCTATGCATGCGCAGTAGTCACGGGTGACATCCATATATGCGCAGTAGACACAGGTGGCATCCATATATGCGCAGTAGTCACGGGTGACATCCATATATGCGCAGTAGTCACGGGTGACATCCATATATGCGCAGTAATCACGGGTGACATCCATATATGCGCAGTAGTCACTGGTGCATTCTACGCATGCGCAGTAGTCACGGGTGACATCCATATATGCGCAGTAGACACTGGCGGCATCCATATATGCGCAGTAGTCACTGGTGTATTCTACGCATGCGCAGTAGTCACGGGTGACATCCATATATGCGCAGTAGACACAGGTGGCATCCATATATGCGCAGTAGTCACTGGTGTATTCTACGCATGCGCAGTAGTCACGGGTGACATCCATATATGCGCAGTAGACACAGGTGACATCCATATATGCGCAGTAGTCACTGGTGTATTCTACGCATGCGCAGTAGTCACTGGTGTATTCTACGCATGCGCAGTAGTCACGGGTGACATCTATATATGCGCAGTTGTCACGGGTGACATTCATATATGCGCAGTAGTCACTGGTTTATTCTACGCATGCGCAGTAGTCACGGGTGACATCCATATATGCGCAGTAGACACAGGCGGCATCCATATATGCGCAGTAGTCACTGGTGTATTCTACGCATGCGCAGTAGTCACGGGTGACATCTATATATGCGCAGTAGTCACGGGTACCATTATATATGCGCAGTAGTCACTGGTGTATTCTACGCATGCGCAGTAGTCACGGGTGACACCCATATATGCGCAGTAGACACAGGCGGCATCCATATATGCGCAGTAGTCACTGGTGTATTCTACGCATGCGCAGTAGTCACTGGTGTATTCTACGCATGCGCAGTAGTCACGGGTGACATCCATATATGCGCAGTAGTCACTGGGACATCCATATATGCGCAGTAGTCACGGGTGACATCCATATATGCGCAGTAATCACGGGTGACATCCATATATGCGCAGTAGTCACTGGTGTATTCTACGCATGCGCAGTAGTCACGGGTGACATCCATATATGCGCAGTAGACACAGGCGGCATCCATATATGCGCAGTAGTCACTGGTGTATTCTACGCATGCGCAGTAGTCACTGGTGTATTCTACGCATGCGCAGTAGTCACGGGTGACATCCATATATGCGCAGTAGTCACGGGTGACATCCATATATGCGCAGTAGTCACGGGTGACATCCATATATGCGCAGTAGTCACGGGTGACATCCATATATGCGCAGTAGACACAGGCGGCATCCATATATGCGCAGTAGTCACTGGTTTATTCTACGCATGCGCAGTAGTCACGGGTGACATCCATATATGCGCAGTACACACTGGCGGCATCCATATATGCGCAGTAGTCACTGGTGTATTCTACGCATGCGCAGTAGTCACGGGTGACATCCATATATGCGCAGTAGTCACGGGTGGCATGCATATATGCGCAGTAGTCACTGGTGTATTCTACGCATGCGCAGTAGTCACTGGTGTATTTTACGCATGCGCAGTAGTCACGGGTGACATCCATATATGCGCAGTAGACACAGGCGGCATCCATATATGCGCAGTAGTCACTGGTGTATTCTACGCATGCGCAGTAGTCACGGGTGACATCTATATATGCGCAGTAGTCACGGGTGACATCCATATATGCGCAGTAGTCACTGGTGTATTCTACGCATGCGCAGTAGTCACGGGTGACACCTATATATGCGCAGTAGATACAGGCGGCATCCATATATGCGCAGTAGTCACTGGTGTATTCTACGTATGCGCAGTAGTCACGGGTGACATCCATATATGCGCAGTAGTCACTGGTGTATTCTACGCATGCGCAGTAGTCACGGGTGACATCCATATATGCGCAGTAGTCACGGGTGGCATGCATATATGCGCAGTAGTCACTGGGACATCCATATATGCGCAGTAGTCACGGGTGACATCCATATATGCGCAGTAATCACGGGTGACATCTATATATGCGCAGTAGTCACTGGTGTATTCTACGCATGCGCAGTGGTCACGGGTGTCATCCATATATGCGCAGTAGCCACGGGTAGCATGCATATATGCGCAGTAGTCAATGGGACATCCGTATATACGCAGTAGTCACGGGTGACATCAATATATGCGCAGAAATCACGGGTGACATTATATATGCGCAGTAGTCACTGGTGTATTCTACGCATGCGCAGAGGTCACGGGTGTCATCCATATATGCGCAGTAGCCGCGGGTGGCATCCATATATGCGCAGTAGTCACTGGTGTATTTTACGCATGCGCAGTAGTCACGGGTGACATCGATATATGCGCAGTAGTCACGGGTGACATCTATATATGCGCAGTAGTCACGGGTGACATCTATATATGCGCAGTAGTCACGGGTGACATCCATATATGCGCAGTAGTCACAGGTGACATCCATATATGCGCAGTAGTCACTGGTGTATTCTACGCATGCGCAGTAGTCACGGGTGACATCCATATATGCGCAGTAGTCACTGGTGTATTCTACGCATGCGCAGTAGTCACGGGTGACACCCATATATGCGCAGTAGACACAGGCGGCATCCATATATGCGCAGTAGTCACTGGTGTATTCTACGCATGCGCAGTAGTCACTGGTGACATCTATATATGCGCAGTAGTCACAGGTGACATTCATATATGCGCAGTAGTCACTGGTGTATTCTACGCATGCGCAGTAGTCACGGGTGACATCTATATATGCGCAGTAGTCACGGGTGACATCTATATATGCGCAGTAGTCACGGGTGACATCCATATATGCGCAGTAATCACGGGTGACATCTATATATGCGCAGTAGTCACTGGTGTATTCTACGCATGCGCAGTAGTCACGGGTGACACCCATATATGCGCAGTAGACACAGGCGGCATCCATATATGCGCAGTAGTCACTGGTGTATTCTACGCATGCGCAGTAGTCACTGGTGTATTCTACGCATGCGCAGTAGTCACGGGTGACATCCATATATGCGCAGTAGTCACGGGTGGCATCCATATATGCGCAGTAGTCACTGGGACATCCATATATGCGCAGTAGTCACGGGTGACATCCATATATGCGCAGTAATCACGGGTGACATCTATATATGCGCAGTAGTCACTGGTGTATTCTACGCATGCGCAGTAGTCACGGGTGACATCCATATATGCGCAGTAGACACAGGCGGCATCCATATATGCGCAGTAGTCACTGGTGTATTCTACGTATGCGCAGTAGTCACGGGTGACATCCATATATGCGCAGTAGTCACGGGTGACATCCATATATGCGCAGTAGTCACTGGTGTATTCTACGCATGCGCAGTAGTCACGGGTGACATCCATATATGCGCAGTAGACACAGGTGGCATCCATATATGCGCAGTAGTCACTGGTGTATTCTACGCATGCGCAGTAGTCACGGGTGACATGCATATATGCGCAGTAGTCACGGGTGACATCCATATATGCGCAGTAGTCACTGGTGTATTCTACGCATGCGCAGTAATCACGGGTGACATGCATATATGCGCAGTAGTCACTGGTGTATTCTACGCATGCGCAGTAGTCACGGGTGACATCCATATATGCGCAGTAGACACAGGCGGCATCCATATATTTGCGCAGTAGTCACTGGTGTATTCTACGCATGCGCAGTAGTCATGGGTGACATCCATATATGCGCAGTAGTCACTGGTGGCATGCATATATGCGCAGTAGTCACTGGGACATCCATATATGCGCAGTAGTCACGGGTGACATCCATATATGCGCAGTAATCACGGGTGACATCTATATATGCGCAGTAGTCACTGGTGTATTCTACGCATGCGCATTAGTCACGGGTGGCATCCATAAATGCGCAGTAGATACAGGCGGCATCCATATATGCGCAGTAGTCACTGGTGTATTCTACGCATGCGCAGTAGTCACTGGTGACATCCATATATGCGCAGTAGTCACTGGTTTATTCTGCGCATGCGCAGTAGTCACTGGTTTATTCTACGCATGCGCAGTAGTCACGGGAGACATCCATATATGCGCAGTAGACACAGGCGGCATCCATATATGCGCAGTAGTCACTGGTGTATTCTACGCATGCGCAGTAGTCACTGGTGTATTTTACGCATGCGCAGTAGTCACGGGTGACATCTATATATGCGCAGTTGTCACGGGTGACATTCATATATGCGCAGTAGTCACTGGTTTATTCTACGCATGCGCAGTAGTCACGGGTGACATCCATATATGCGCAGTAGACACAGGCGGCATCCATATATGCGCAGTAGTCACGGGTGACATCCATATATGCGCAGTAATCACGGGTGACATCCATATATGCGCAGTAATCACGGGTGACATCTATATATGCGCAGTAGTCACTGGTGCATTCTACGCATGCGCAGTAGTCACGGGTGACATCCATATATGCGCAGTAGACACAGGTGGCATCCATATATGCGCAGTAGTCACTGGTGTATTCTACGCATGCGCAGTAGTCACGGGTGACATCCATATATGCGCAGTAATCACGGGTGACATCTATATATGCGCAGTAGTCACTGGTGTATTCTACGCATGCGCAGTAGTCACGGGTGACATCCATATATGCGCAGTAGACACAGGTGGCATCCATATATGCGCAGTAGTCACTGGTGTATTCTACGCATGCGCAGTAGTCACTGGTGTATTTTACGCATGCGCAGTAGTCACGGGTGACATCTATATATGCGCAGTAGTCACGGGTGACATTCATATATGCGCAGTAGTCACTGGTGTATTCTACGCATGCGCAGTAGTCACGGGTGACATCCATATATGCGCAGTAGACACAGGCGGCATCCATATATGCGCAGTAGTCACTGGTGTATTCTACGCATGCGCAGTAGTCACGGGTGACATCCATATATGCGCAGTAGTCACGGGTGACATCCATATATGCGCAGTAGTCACTGGTGTATTCTACGCATGCGCAGTAGTCACGGGTGACATCCATATATGCGCAGTAGACACAGGTGGCATCCATATATGCGCAGTAGTCACTGGTGTATTCTACGCATGCGCAGTAGTCACTGGTGTATTCTACGCATGCGCAGTAGTCACGGGTGACATCCATATATGCGCAGTAGACACAGGTGGCATGCATATATGCGCAGTAGTCACGGGTGACATCCATATATGCGCAGTAATCACGGGTGACATCTATATATGCGCAGTAGTCACTGGTGTATTCTGCGCATGCGCAGTAGTCACGGGTGACATCCATATATGCGCAGTAGACACTGGCGGCATCCATATATGCGCAGTAGTCACTGGTGTATTCTACGCATGCGCAGTATTCACTTGTGTATTCTGCGCATGCATAGTAGTCACGGGTGACATCCATATATGCGCAGTAGACACAGGCGGCATCCATATATGCGCAGTAGTCACTCTTGTATTCTGCGCATGCGCAGTAGTCACGGGTGACATCCATATATGCGCAATAATCACGGGTGACATCTATATATGCGCAGTAGTCACTGGTGTATTCTGCGCATGCGCAGTAGTCACGGGTGACATCCATATATGCGCAGTAGTCAGGGGTGGCATGCATATATGCGTAGTAGTCACTTGTGTATTCTGCGCATGCGCAGTAGTCACGGGTGACATCCATATATGCGCAGTAGACACAGGCGGCATCCATATATGCGCAGTAGTCACAGGTGTATTCTACGCATGCGCAGTAGTCACTGGTGTATTCTACGCATGCGCAGTAGTCATGGGTGACATCTATATATGCGCAGTTGTCACGGGTGACATTCATATATGCGCAGTAGTCACTGGTTTATTCTACGCATGCGCAGTAGTCACGGGTGACATCCATATATGCGCAGTAGTCACGGGTGGCATGCATATATGCGCAGTAGTCACTGGTGACATCCATATATGCGCAGTAATCACGGGTGACATCTATATATGCGCAGTAGACACAGGCGGCATCCATATATGCGCAGTAGTCACTGGTGTATTCTACGCATGCGCAGTAGTCACGGGTGACATCCATATATGCGCAGTAGTCACTGGTGTATTCTACGCATGCGCAGTAGTCACGGGTGACATCTATATATGCGCAGTAGTCACGGGTGACATTATATATGCGCAGTAGTCACTGGGACATCCATATATGCGCAGTAGTCACGGGTGACATCCATATATGCGCAGTAATCACGGGTGACATCTATATATGCGCAGTAGTCACTGGTGTATTCTACGCATGCGCAGTAGTCACGGGTGACGTTCATATATGCGCAGTAGACACAGGCGGCATCCATATATGCGCAGTAGTCACGGGTGGCATCCACACACGCGCAGTAGTGACGGGCGACATCCAAATAGGCGCAGTTGTCACAGGTGACATTCATATATGCGCAGTAGTCACTGGTGTATTCTACGCATGCGCAGTAGTCACGGGTGACATCCATATATGCGCAGTAGACACAGGTGGCATCCATATATGCGCAGTAGTCACTGGTGTATTCTACGCATGCGCAGTAGTCACGGGTGACATCCATATATGCGCAGTAGTCACGGGTGACATCCATATATGCGCAGTAATCACGGGTGACATCCATATATGCGCAGTAGTCACGGGTGACATCCATATATGCGCAGTAGTCAGGGGTGGCATGCATATATTCGCAGTATTCACTTGTGTATTCTGCGCATGCGCAGTAGTCACGGGTGACATCCATATATGCGCAGTAGTCACTGGTTTATTCTACGCATGCGCAGTAGTCACGGGTGACATCCATATATGCGCAGTAGACACTGGCGGCATCCATATATGCGCAGTAGTCACTGGTGTATTCTACGCATGCGCAGTGGTCACGGGTGACATCCATATATGCGCAGTAGTCACGGGTGGCATGCATATATGCGCAGTAGTCACTGGTGTATTCTACGCATGCGCAGTAGTCACGGGTGACATCCATATATGCGCAGTAGTCACGGGTGACATCCATATATGCGCAGTAGTCACGGGTGACATCCATATATGCGCAGTAGTCACGGGTGACATCTATATATGCGCAGTAGTCACTGGTGTATTCTACGCATGCGCAGTAGTCACGGGTGACATCCATATATGCGCAGTAGTCACAGGTGACATCCATATATGCGCAGTAGTCACTGGTGTATTCTACGCATGCGCAGTAGTCACTGGTGTATTCTACGCATGCGCAGTAGTCACGGGTGACATCCATATATGCGCAGTAGTCACGGGTGGCATGCATATATGCGCAGTAGTCACTGGGACATCCATATATGCGCAGTAGTCACAGGTGACATCCATATGTGCGCAGTAATCACGGGTGACAACTATATATGCGCAGTAGTCACTGGTGTATTCTACGCATGCGCAGTAGTCACGGGTGACATCCATATATGCGCAGTAGACACAGGCGGCATGCATATATGCGCAGTAGTCACTGGTGTATTTTACGCATGCGCAGTAGTCACGGGTGAAATCTATATATGCGCAGTTGTCACGGGTGACATATATATATGCGCATTAGTCACTGATGTATTCTGCGCATGCGCAGTAGTCACGGGTGACATCCATATATGCGCAGTAGACACAGGCGGCATCCATATATGCGCAGTAGTCACTGGTGTATTCTACGCATGCGCAGTGGTGAAGGGTGTCATCCATATATGCGCAATAGCCACGGTTGACATCCATATATGCGCAGTAGTCACTGGTGTATTTTACGCCTGCGCAGTGGTCACGGGTGACATCCATATATGCGCAGTAGTCATTAGTGTATTCTACGCATGCGCAGTAGTCACGGGTGACATCCATATATGCGCAGTAGACACAGGCGGCATCCATATATGCGCAGTAGTCACTGGTGTATTCTACGCATGCGCAGTAGTCACGGGTGACATCCATATATGCGCAGTAGTCACGGGTGGCATGCATATATGCGCAGTAGTCACTGGGACATCCATATATGCGCAGTAGTCACGGGTGACATCCATATATGCGCAGTAATCACGGGTGACATCTATATATGCGCAGTAGTCACTGGTGTATTCTACGCATGCGCAGTAGTCACGGGTGGCATCCATATATGCGCAGTAGACACAGGCGGCATCCATATATGCGCAGTAGTCACTGGTGTATTCTACGCATGCGCAGTAGTCACGGGTGACATCTATATATGCGCAGTAGTCACGGGTATCATTATATATGCGCAGTAGTCACTGGTGTATTCTACGCATGCGCAGTAGTCACGGGTGACATCCATATATGCGCAGTAGACACAGGCGGCATCCATATATGCGCAGTAGTCACTGGTGTATTCTACGCATGCGCAGTAGTCACTGGTGTATTCTACGCATGCGCAGTAGTCACGGGTGACATCTATATATGCGCAGTAGTCACGGGTGACATTCATATATGCGCAGTAGTCACTGGTTTATTCTACGCATGCGCAGTAGTCACGGGTGACATCCATATATGCGCAGTAGTCACGGGTGGCATGCATATATGCGCAGTAGTCACTGGTGACATCCATATATGCGCAGTAGTCACGGGTGACATCCATATATGCGCAGTAGTCACGGGTGACATCCATATATGCGCAGTAGTCACTGGTGTATTCTACGCATGCGCAGTAGTCACGGGTGACATCCATATATGCGCAGTAGACACAGGCGGCATCCATATATGCGCAGTAGTCACTGGTGTATTCTACGCATGCGCAGTAGTCACGGGTGACATCCATATATGCGCAGTAGTCACGGGTGACATCCATATATGCGCAGTAGTCACTGGTGTATTCTACGCATGCGCAGTAGTCACGGGTGACATCCATATATGCGCAGTAGACACAGGTGGCATCCATATATGCGCAGTAGTCACTGGTGTATTCTACGCATGCGCAGTAGTCACTGGTGTATTTTACGCATGCGCAGTAGTCACGGGTGACATCTATATATGCGCAGTAGTCACGGGTGACATCCATATATGCGCAGTAGTCACTGGTGTATTCTACGCATGCGCAGTAGTCACGGGTGACGTCCATATATGCGCAGTAGACACAGGTGGCATCCATATATGCGCAGTAGTCACTGGTGTATTCTTCGCATGCGCAGTAGTCACGGGTGACATCTATATATGCGCAGTAGTCACGGGTACCATTATATATGCGCAGTAGTCACTGGTGTATTCTACGCATGCGCAGTAGTCACGGGTGACACCCATATATGCGCAGTAGACACAGGTGGCATCCATATATGCGCAGTAGTCACTGGTGTATTCTACGCATGCGCAGTAGTCACTGGTGTATTCTACGCATGCGCAGTAGTCACGGGTGACATCCATATATGCGCAGTAGTCACTGGTGTCTTCTATACATGCGCAGTAGTCACGGGTGACATCCATATATGCGCAGTAATCACGGGTGACATCCATATATGCGCAGTAGTCACTGGTGTATTCTACGCATGCGCAGTGGTCACGGGTGTCATCTATATAGGCGCAGTAGACACAGGCGGCATTCATATATGCGCAGTAGTCACTGGTGTATTCTACGCATGCGCAGTGGTCACGGGTGTCATCCATATATGCGCAGTAGCCACGGGATGCATCGATATATGCGCAGTAGTCACTGGGACATCCATATATGCGCAGTAGTCACGGGTGACATCCATATATGCGCAGTAATCACGGGTGACATCTATATATGCGCAGTAGTCACTGGTGTATTCTACGCATGCGCAGTAGTCACGGGTGACATCCATAGATGCGCAGTAGATACAGGCGGCATCCATATATGCGCAGTAGTCACTGGTGTATTCTACGCATGCGCAGTAGTCACTGGTGACATCCATATATGCGCAGGAATCACGGGTGACATGTATATATGCGCAGTAGTCACTGGTGTATTCTACGCATGCGCAGTAGTCACTGGTGTATTCTACGCATGCGCAGTAGTCACGGGTGACATCCATATATGCGCAGTAGACACAGGCGGCATCCATATATGCGCAGTAGTCACTGGTGTATTCTACGCATGCGCAGTAGTCACTGGTGACATCTATATATGCGCAGTAATCACGGGTGACATCTATATATGCGCAGTAGTCACTGGTGTATTCTACGCATGCGCAGTAGTCACTGGTGACATCTATATATGCGCAGTTGTCACAGGTGACATTCATATATGCGCAGTAGTCACTGGTTTATTCTACGCATGCGCAGTAGTCACGGGTGACATCTATATATGCGCAGTAGTCACTGGTGTATTCTACGCATGCGCAGTAGTCACTGGTGACATCTATATATGCGCAGTTGTCACGGGTGACATCCATATATGCGCAGTAGTCAGGGGTGGCATGCATATATGCGCAGTAGTCACGGGTGACATCCATATATGCGCAGTAATCACGGGTGACATCTATATATGCGCAGTAGTCACTGGTGTATTCTACGCATGCGCAGTAGTCACGGGTGACATCCATATATGCGCAGTAGACACAGGCGGCATCCATATATGCGCAGTAGTCACGGGTGACATCCATATATGCGCAGTAGTCACGGGTGACATCCATATATGCGCAGTAATCACGGGTGACATCTATATATGCGCAGTAGTCACTGGTGTATTCTACGCATGCGCAGTGATCACGGGTGTCATCCATATATGCGCAGTAGCCACGGGTGGCATGCATATATGCGCAGTAGACACTGGCGGCATCCACATATGCGCAGTAGTCACGGGTGACATCCATATATGCGCAGTAGTCACGGGTGACATCCATATATGCGCAGTAGACACTGGCGGCATCCATATATGCGCAGTAGTCACTGGTGTATTCTACGCATGCGCAGTAGTCACGGGTGACATCTATATATGCGCAGTAATCACGGGTGACATTATATATGCGCAGTAGTCACTGGTGTATTCTACGCATGCGCAGTAGTCACGGGTGACACCCATATATGCGCAGTAGTCACTGGTGTATTCTACGCATGCGCAGTAGTCACGGGTGACATCCATATATGCGCAGTAGACACAGGCGGCATCCATATATGCGCAGTAGTCACTGGTGTATTCTACGCATGCGCAGTATTCACTTGTGTATTCTGCGCATGCGCAGTAGTCACGGGTGACATCCATATATGCGCAGTAATCACGGGTGACATCCATATATGCGCAGTAGTCACTGGTGTATTCTACGCATGCGCAGTGATCACGGGTGTCATCCATATATTCGCAGTAGACACAGGCGGCATCCATATATGCGCATTAGTCACTCTTGTATTCTGCGCATGCGCAGTAGTCACGAGTGACATCCATATATGCGCAGTAGTCACGGGTGACATCCATATATGCGCAGTAGTCACTGGTTTATTCTACGCATGCGCAGTAGTCACGGGTGACATCCATATATGCGCAGTAGTCACGGATGGCATGCATGTATGCGCAGTAGTCACTGGGACATCCATATATGCGCAGTAGTCACGGGTGGCATCCAGAAATGCGCAGTAGACACAGGCGGCATCCATATATGCGCAGTAGTCAATGCTGTATTCTACGCATGCGCAGTAGTCACTGGTGATATCCACATATGCGCAATAATCACGGGTGACATCTATATATGCGCAGTAGTCACTGGTGTATTCTGCGCATGCGCAGTAGTCACGGGTGACATCCATATATGCGCAGTAGACACAGGCGGCATCCATATATGCGCAGTAGTCACTGGTGTATTCTACGCATGCGCAGTAGTCACTGGTGTATTCTACGCATGCGCAGTAGTCACGGGTGACATCCATATATGCGCAGTAGACACAGGCGGCATCCATATATGCGCAGTAGTCACTGGTGTATTCTACGCATGCGCAGTAGTCACGGGTGACATCTATATATGCGCAGTAGTCACGGGTGACATCCATATATGCGCAGTAGTCACTGGTGTATTCTACGCATGCGCAGTAGTCACGGGTGACATCCATATATGCGCAGTAGTCACGGGTGGCATCCATATATGCGCAGTAGTCACTGGTGTATTCTACGCATGCGCAGTAGTCACTGGTGTATTCTACGCATGCGCAGTAGTCACGGGTGACATCTATATATGCGCAGTAGTCACGGGTGACATCTATATATGCGCAGTAGTCACTGGTGTATTCTACGCATGCGCAGTAGTCACGGGTGACATCCATATATGCGCAGTAGACACAGGTGGCATCCATATATGCGCAGTAGTCACTGGTGTATTCTACGCATGCGCAGTAGTCACGGGTGACATCCATATATGCGCAGTAGTCACTGGTGTATTCTACGCATGCGCAGTAGTCACGGGTGACATCCATATATGCGCAGTAGACACAGGTGACATGCATATATGCGCAGTAGTCACTGGGACATCCATATATGCGCAGTAGTCACGGGTGACATCCATATATGCGCAGTAATCACGGGTGACATCTATATATGCGCAGTAGTCACTGGTGTATTCTACGCATGCGCAGTAGTCACGGGTGACGTCTATATATGCGCAGTAGACACGGGTGGCATCCATATATGCGCAGTAGTCACTGGTGTATTCTCCGCATGCGCAGTAGTCACGGGTGACATACATAAATGCGCAGTAGTCACGGGTGACATCTATATATGCGCAGTAGTAACGGGTGACATCCATATATGCGCAGTAGCCACGGGTGACATCCATATATGCGCAGTAATCACGGGTGACATCTATATATGCGCAGTAGTCACTGGTGTATTCTACGCATGCGCAGTAGTCACGGGTGACATCTATATATGCGCAGTAGTCACTGGTGTATTCTACGCATGCGCAGTAGTCACGGGTGACATCCATATATGCGCAGTAGACACAGGTGGCATCCATATATGCGCAGTAGTCACTGGTGTATTCTACGCATGCGCAGTAGTCACTGGTGTATTCTACGCATGCGCAGTAGTCACGGGTGACATCCATATATGCGCAGTAGACACAGGCGGCATGCATATATGCGCAGTAGTCACGGGTGACATCTATATATGCGCAGTAGTCACGGGTGACATCCATATATGCGCAGTAATCACGGGTGACATCTATATATGCGCAGTAGTCACTGGTGTATTCTACGCATGCGCAGTAGTCACGGGTGACATCCATATATGCGCAGTAGACACAGGCGGCATCCATATATGCGCAGTAGTCACTGGTGTATTCTACGCATGCGCAGTAGTCACGGGTGACATCCATATATGCGCAGTAGTCACTGGCGGCATCCATATATGCGCAGTAGTCACTGGTGTATTCTACGCATGCGCAGTAGTCACGGGTGACATCCATATATGCGCAGTAGTCACTGGTTTATTCTACGCATGCGCAGTAGTCACGGGTGACATCCATATATGCGCAGTAGTCACGGGTGACATCCATATATGCGCAGTAGTCACGGGTGACATCTATATATGCGCAGTAGTCACGGGTGACATCCATATATGCGCAGTAGTCACTGGTGTATTCTACGCATGCGCAGTAGTCACTGGGACATCCATATATGCGCAGTAGTCACGGGTGACATCCATATATGCGCAGTAGTCACGGGTGACATCCATATATGCGCAGTAGTCACGGGTGACATTCATATATGCGCAGTAATCACGGGTGACATTATATATGCGCAGTAGTCACTGGTGTATTATACGCATGCGCAGTAGCCACGGGTGACATCCACATATGCGCAGTAGACACAGGCGGCATCCATATATGCGCAGTAGTCACTGGTGTATTCTACGCATGCGCAGTAGTCACGGGTGTCATCTATATATGCGCAGTAGTCACGGGTACCATTATATATGCGCAGTAGTCACTGGTGTATTCTACGCATGCGCAGTAGCCACGGGTGACATCCACATATGCGCAGTAGACACAGGCGGCATCCATATATGCGCAGTAGTCACTGGTGTATTCTACGCATGCGCAGTAGTCACTGGTGTATTTTACGCATGCGCAGTAGTCACGGGTGACATCTATATATGCGCAGTTGTCACGGGTGACATTCATATATGCGCAGTAGTCACTGGTTTATTCTACGCATGCGCAGTAGTCACGGGTGACATCCATATATGCGCAGTAGACACAGGCGGCATCCATATATGCGCAGTAGTCACTGGTGTATTTTACGCATGCGCAGTAGTCACGGGTGACATCTATATATGCGCAGTAGTCACGGGTGACATATATATATGCGCATTAGTCACTGGTGTATTCTGCGCATGCGCAGTAGTCACGGGTGACATCCATATATGCGCAGTAGACACAGGCGGCATCCATATATGCGCAGTAGTCACTGGTGTATTCTACGCATGCGCAGTGGTGAAGGGTGTCATCCATATATGCGCAATAGCCACGGTTGACATCCATATATGCGCAGTAGTCACGGGTGGCATGCATATATGCGCAGTAGTCACTGGTGTATTCTACGCATGCGCAGTAGTCACGGGTGACATCCACATATGCGCAGTAGACACAGGCGGCATCCATATATGCGCAGTAGTCACTGGTTTATTCTTCGCATGCGCAGTAGTCACGGGTGACATCCATATATGCGCAGTAATCACGGGTGACATCTATATATGCGCAGTAGTCACTGGTGCATTCTACGCATGCGCAGTAGTCACAGGTGACATCTATATATGCGCAGTAGACACAGGCGGCATCCATATATGCGCAGTAGTCACTGGTGTATTCTACGCATGCGCAGTAGTCACTGGTGTATTCTACGCATGCGCAGTAGTCACGGGTGACATCCATATATGCGCAGTAGTCACGGGTGACATCCATATATGCGCAGTAATCACGGGTGACATCCATATATGCGCAGTAATCACGGGTGACATCTATATATGCGCAGTAGTCACTGGTGTATTCTACGCATGCGCAGTAGTCACGGGTGACATCCATATATGCGCAGTAGTCACGGGTGACATCCATATATGCGCAGTAGTCACTGGTGACATCTATATATGCGCAGTAGTCACTGGTGTATTCTACGCATGCGCAGTAGTCACGGGTGTCATCTATATATGCGCAGTAGTCACGGGTGACATCCATATATGCGCAGTAGTCACGGGTGACATGTACATATGCGCAGTAGTCACGGGTGACATCCATATATGCGCAGTAGACACAGGCGGCATCCATATATGCGCAGTAGTCACTGGTGTATTCTACGCATGCGCAGTAGTCACGGGTGACATCCATATATGCGCAGTAGACACAGGTGGCATCCATATATGCGCAGTAGTCACTGGTGTATTCTACGCATGCGCAGTAGTCACGGGTGACATCCATATATGCGCAGTAGTCACGGGTGGCATGCATATATGCGCAGTAGTCACTGGTGTATTCTACGCATGCGCAGTAGTCACTGGTGTATTCTACGCATGCGCAGTAGTCACGGGTGACATCCATATATGCGCAGTAGACACAGGCGGCATCCATATATGCGCAGTAGTCACTGGTGTATTCTACGCATGCGCAGTAGTCACGGGTGACATCCATATATGCGCAGTAGTCACGGGTGGCATGCATATATGCGCAGTAGTCACGGGTGTCATCCATATATGCGCAGTAGTCACGGGTGACATCCATATATGCGCAGTAGTCACGGGTGGCATGCATATATGCGCAGTAGTCACTGGTGTATTCTTCGCATGCGCAGTAGTCACTGGTGTATTTTACGCATGCGCAGTAGTCACGGGTGACATGCATATATGCGCAGTAGTCACGGGTGGCATGCATATATGCGCAGTAGTCACGGGTGACATCCATATATGCGCAGTAGTCACGGGTGACATTCATATATGCGCAGTAATCACGGGTGACATTATATATGCGCAGTAGTCACTGGTGTATTCTACGCATGCGCAGTAGTCACGGGTGACATCCATATATGCGCAGTAGACACAGGCGGCATGCATATATGCGCAGTAGTCACTGGGACATCCATATATGCGCAGTAGTCACGGGTGACATCCATATATGCGCAGTAATCACGGGTGACATCTATATATGCGCAGTAGTCACTGGTGTATTCTACGCATGCGCAGTGATCACGGGTGTCATCCATATATGCGCAGTAGCCACGGGTGGCATGCATATATGCGCAGTAGTCACTGGGACATCCATATATGCGCAGTAGTCACGGGTGACATCCATATATGCGCAGTAATCACGGGTGACATCTATATATGCGCAGTAGTCACGGGTGACATCCATATATGCGCAGTAGACACAGGCGGCATCCATATATGCGCAGTAGTCACTGGTGTATTCTACGCATGCGCAGTAGTCACGGGTGACATCCATATATGCGCAGTAGTCACTGGTGTATTCTACGCATGCGCAGTGGTCACGGGTGACATCCATATATGCGCAGTAGTCACGGGTGGCATTCATATATGCGCAGTAGGCGCAGTAGTCACGCATATATGCGCAGTAGTCACGGGTGACATCCATATATGCGCAGTAGATGCATCCATATATGCGCAGTAGTCACTGTGACTACTGCGCATGTAGTCACGGGTGACATCCATATATGCGCAGTGTCACTGCTGCCATGCGTAGATCACCAGTGACTACTGCGCATGCATATACTGCGCATATATGATCACCCGTGACTACTGCGCATGCGTAGAATATATACACCTGTGTCTACTGCGCATATATAGATGCCACCCGTGACTACTGCGCATATATAGATGTCACCCGTGACTACTGCGCATATATAGATGTCACCCGTGAATACTGCGCATATATGGATGTCACCCGTGACTACTGCGCATATATGGATGTCACCCGTGACTACTGCGCATGCGCAGAATACAAGTGTGACTACTGCGCATATATGGATGCCGCCTGTGTCTACTGCGCATATATGGATGTCACCCGTGACTACTGCGCATACGTAGAATACACCAGTGACTACTGCGCATATATGAATGTCACCCGTGACAACTGCGCATATATAGATGTCACCCGTGACTACTGCGCATATATGGATGTCCCAGTGACTACTGCGCATATATGCATGCCACCCGTGACTACTGCGCATATATGGATGTCACCCGTGACTACTGCGCATGCGTAGAATACAAGAGTGACTACTGCGCATATATGGATGCCGCCTGTGTCTACTGCGCATATATAATGTCACCCGTGATTACTGCGCATATATAATGTCACCCGTGATTACTGCGCATATATGGATGTCACCCGTGACTACTGCGCATATATGGATGTCCCAGTGACTACTGCGCATATATGCATGCCACCCGTGACTACTGCGCATATATGGATGTCACCCGTGACCACTGCGCATGCGTAGAATACACCAGTGACTACTGCGCATATATGGATGCCGCCAGTGTGTACTGCGCATATATGGATGTCACCCGTGACTACTGCGCATGCGTAGAATAAACCAGTGACTACTGCGCATATATGGATGTCACCCGTGACTACTGCGCATATATGGATGTCACCAGTGACTACTGCGCATATATGCATGCCGCCTGTGTCTACTGCGCATATATGGGTGTCACCCGTGACTACTGCGCATGCGTAGAATACACCAGTGACTACTGCGCATATATGGATGCCGCCTGTGTCTACTGCGCATATATGGATGTCACCCGTGACTACTGCGCATATGTGGATGCCGCCAGTGTCTACTGCGCATATATGGATGTCACCCGTGACTACTGCGCATATATGGATGTCACCCGTGACTACTGCGCATATATGGATGTCCCAGTGACTACTGCGCATATATGCATGCCACCCGTGACTACTGCGCATATATGGATGTCACCCGTGACTACTGCGCATATATGGATGCCGCCTGTGTCTACTGCGCATATATGGATGTCACCCGTGACTACTGCGCATGCGTAGAATACACCAGTGACTACTGCGCATATATGGATGTCACCCGTGACTACTGCGCATATATGGATGTCACCCGTGACTACTGCGCATATATGGATGTCACCCGTGACTACTGCGCATATATGGATGCCGCCTGTGACTACTGCGCATATATGGATGTCACCCGTGACTACTGCGCATGCGTAGAATACACCAGTGACTACTGCGCATATATAGATGTCACCCGTGACTACTGCGCATATATAGATGTCACCCGTGATTATTGCGCATATATGGATGTCACCAGTGACTACTGCGCATGCGTAGAATACACCAGTGACTACTGCGCATATATGGATGCCGCCTGTGTCTACTGCGCATATATGGATGTCACCCGTGACTACTGCGCATGCGTAGAATACACCAGTGACTACTGCGCATATATGCATGCCACCCGTGACTACTGCGCATATATGGATGTCACCCGTGACTACTGCGCATGCGTAGAATACACCAGTGACTACTGCGCATATATAGATGTCACCCGTGATTACTGCGCATATATGGATGTCACCCGTGACTACTGCGCATATATGGATGTCACCAGTGACTACTGCGCATATATGGATGCCGCCTGTGTCTACTGCGCATATATGGATGTCACCCGTGACTACTGCGCATGCGTAGAATACACCAGTGACTACTGCGCATATATGGATGCCGCCTGTGTCTACTGCGCATATATGGATGTCACCCGTGACTACTGCGCATGCGTAGAATACACCAGTGACTACTGCGCATATATGGATGCCGCCTGTGTCTACTGCGCATATATGGATGTCACCCGTGACTACTGCGCATGCGTAGAATACACCAGTGACTACTGCGCATATATGCATGCCACCCGTGACTACTGCGCATATATGGATGTCACCCGTGACTACTGCGCATATATGGATGTCCCAGTGACTACTGCGCATATATGCATGCCACCCGTGACTACTGCGCATATATGGATGTCACCCGTGACTACTGCGCATGCGTAGAATACACCAGTGACTACTGCGCATATATGGATGCCGCCTGTGTCTACTGCGCATATATGGATGTCACCCGTGACTACTGCGCATGCGTAGAATACACCAGTGACTACTGCGCATATATAGATGTCACCCGTGACTACTGCGCATATATGGATGTCACCCGTGACTACTGCGCATATATGGATGTCACCCGTGACTACTGCGCATATATGGATGTCACCCGTGACTACTGCGCATGCGTAGAATACACCAGTGACTACTGCGCATATATGCATGCCACCCGTGACTACTGCGCATATATGGATGTCACCCGTGACTACTGCGCATGCGTAGAATACACCAGTGACTACTGCGCATATATGGATGCCGCCTGTGTCTACTGCGCATATATGGATGTCACCCGTGACTACTGCGCATATATGGATGTCACCCGTGACTACTGCGCATATATGGATGTCACCCGTGACTACTGCGCATATATAGATGTCACCAGTGACTACTGCGCATGCGTAGAATACACCAGTGACTACTGCGCATATATGGATGTCACCCGTGATTACTGCGCATATATGGATGTCACCCGTGACTACTGCGCATATATAGATGTCACCCGTGACTACTGCGCATGCGTAGAATACACCAGTGACTACTGCGCATATATAGATGTCACCCGTGATTACTGCGCATATATGGATGTCACCCGTGACTACTGCGCATATATGGATGTCACCCGTGACTACTGCGCATATATGGATGTCACCCGTGACTACTGCGCATATATGGATGCCGCCTGTGACTACTGCGCATGCGTAGAATACACCAGTGACTACTGCGCATATATGGATGCCGCCAGTGTCTACTGCGCATATATGGATGTCACCCGTGACTACTGCGCATGCGTAGAATACACCAGTGACTACTGCGCATATATGGATGCCGCCTGTGTCTACTGCGCATATATGGATGTCACCCGTGACTACTGCGCATGCGTAGAATACACCAGTGACTACTGCGCATATATGGATGTCACCCGTGACTACTGCGCATGCGTAGAATAAACCAGTGACTACTGCGCATATATGGATGCCGCCTGTGACCACTGCGCATGCGTAGAATACACCAGTGACTACTGCGCATATATGGATGCCGCCAGTGACTACTGCGCATATATGGATGTCACCCGTGACTACTGCGCATGCGTAGAATAAACCAGTGACTAGTGCGCATATATGAATGTCACCCGTGACAACTGCGCATATATAGATGTCACCCATGACTACTGCGCATGCGTAGAATACACCAGTGACTACTGCGCATATATGGATGCCGCCTGTGTCTACTGCGCATATATGGATGTCACCCGTGACTACTGCGCATGCGCAGAATACACAAGTGACTACTACGCATATATGCATGCCACCCCTGACTACTGCGCATATATGGATGTCACCCGTGACTACTGCGCATATATGGATGTCACCCGTGACTACTGCGCATGCGTAGAATACACCAGTGACTACTGCGCATGCGTAGAATACACCAGTGACTACTGCGCATATATGGATGCCGCCCGTGTCTACTGCGCATATATGGATGTCACCCGTGACTACTGCGCATGCGTAGAATACACCAGTGACTACTGCGCATATATGGATGCCGCCCGTGTCTACTGCGCAT
This sequence comes from Trichopria drosophilae, assembly GCA_030407085.1. Taxonomy (NCBI): domain Eukaryota; kingdom Metazoa; phylum Arthropoda; class Insecta; order Hymenoptera; family Diapriidae; genus Trichopria; species Trichopria drosophilae. The sequence continues at coordinate 111,957,330 of CM059586.1, forward strand.
ATATGGATGTCACCCGTGACTACTGCGCATGCGTAGAATGCACCAGTGACTACTGCGCATATATAGATGTCACCCGTGATTACTGCGCATATATGGATGTCACCCGTGACTACTGCGCATATATGGATGTCACCCGTGACTACTGCGCATATATGGATGTCACCCGTGACTACTGCGCATGCGTAGAATACACCAGTGACTACTGCGCATATATGGATGCCGCCTGTGTCTACTGCGCATATATGGATGTCACCCGTGACTACTGCGCATGCGTAGAATAAACCAGTGACTACTGCGCATATATGGATGTCACCCGTGATTACTGCGCATATATGGATGTCACCCGTGACTACTGCGCATATATGGATGTCACCCGTGACTACTGCGCATATATGGATGCCGCCTGTGTCTACTGCGCATATATGGATGTCACCCGTGACTACTGCGCATGCGTAGAATACACCAGTGACTACTGCGCATATATGGATGCCGCCTGTGTCTACTGCGCATATATGGATGTCACCCGTGACTACTGCGCATATATAGATGTCACCCGTGACTACTGCGCATATATGGATGTCACCCGTGACTACTGCGCATATATGGATGTCACCCGTGACTACTGCGCATATATGGATGTCACCCGTGACTACTGCGCATATATGGATGTCACCCGTGACTACTGCGCATGCGTAGAATACACCAGTGACTACTGCGCATATATAGATGTCACCCGTGATTACTGCGCATATATGGATGTCACCCGTGACTACTGCGCATATATGGATGTCACCCGTGACTACTGCGCATGCGTAGAATACACCAGTGACTACTGCGCATATATGCATGCCGCCTGTGTCTACTGCGCATATATGGATGTCACCCGTGACTACTGCGCATGCGTAGAATACGCCAGTGACTACTGCGCATATATGCATGTCACCCGTGACTACTGCGCATATATGGATGTCACCCGTGGCTACTGCGCATATATGGATGACACCCGTGACCACTGCGCATATATAATGTCACCCGTGACTACTGCGCATATATAGATGTCACCCGTGACTACTGCGCATATATGGATGTCACCCGTGACTACTGCGCATATATAGATGTCACCCGTGACTACTGCGCATGCGTAGAATAAACCAGTGACTACTGCGCATATATGGATGTCACCCGTGACTACTGCGCATATATGGATGTCACCCGTGACTACTGCGCATGCGTAGAATACACCAGTGACTACTGCGCATATATGCATGCCACCCGTGACTACTGCGCATATATGGATGTCACCCGTGACTACTGCGCATGCGTAGAATACACCAGTGACTACTGCGCATATATGGATGCCGCCTGTGACTACTGCGCATATATGGATGTCACCCGTGACTACTGCGCATATATGGATGTCACCCGTGACTACTGCGCATGCGTAGAATACACCAGTGACTACTGCGCATATATGGATGCCGCCTGTGTCTACTGCGCATATATGGATGTCACCCGTGACTACTGCGCATGCGTAGAATGCACCAGTGACTACTGCGCATATATAGATGTCACCCGTGATTACTGCGCATATATGGATGTCACCCGTGATTACTGCGCATATATGGATGTCACCCGTGACTACTGCGCATGCGCAGAATACACCAGTGACTACTGCGCATATATGCATGCCACCCGTGACTACTGCGCATATATGGATGTCACCCGTGACTAGTGCCCATATATGCATGTCACCCGTGAATACTGCGCATGCGTAAAATACACCTGTGACTACTGCGCATATATGGACGACACCCGTGACTACTGCGCATATATGGATGTCACCCGTGACTACTGCGCATATATACACCAGTGACTACTGCGCATATATGGATGTCACCCGTGACTACTGCGCATATAGAATGTCACCCGTGACTACTGCGCATATATGGATGTCACCGTGACTACTGCGCATATATGGATGTCACCAGTGACTACTGCGCATATATAGATGGCACCCGTGACTACTGCGCATATATGGATGTCACCCGTGACTACTGCGCATACGTAGAATACACCAGTGACTACTGCGCATATATGGATGCCGCCCGTGACTACTGCGCATATATGGATGTCACCCGTGACTACTGCGCATGCGTAGAATACACCAGTGACTACTGCGCATATATGGATGTCACCCGTGACTACTGCGCATGCGTAGAATACACCAGTGACTACTGCGCATATATGGATGTCACCCGTGACTACTGCGCATATATGGATGTCACCCGTGACTACTGCGCATATATGCATGTCACCCGTGACTACTGCGCATATATGGATGTCACCCGTGACTACTGCGCATGCGTAGAATACACCAGTGACTACTGCGCATATATGGATGCCGCCTGTGTCTACTGCGCATATATGGATGTCACCCGTGACTACTGCGCATGCGTAGAATACACCAGTGACTACTGCGCATATATGGATGCCGCCCGTGACTACTGCGCATATATGGATGTCACCCGTGACTACTGCGCATATATGGATGTCACCCGTGACTACTGCGCATATATGGATGTCACCCGTGACTACTGCGCATATATGGATGTCACCCGTGACTACTGCGCATATATGGATGCCGCCTGTGTCTACTGCGCATATATGGATGTCACCCGTGACTACTGCGCATGCGCAGAATACACAAGTGAATACTGCGCATATATGCATGCCACCCCTGACTACTGCGCATATATGGATGTCACCCGTGACTACTGCGCATGCGTAGAATAAACCAGTGACTACTGCGCATATATGAATGTCACCTGTGACAACTGCGCATATATAGATGTCACCCGTGACTACTGCGCATGCGTAGAATACACCAGTGACTACTGCGCATATATGGATGTCACCCGTGACTACTGCGCATATATAGATGTCACCCGTGACTACTGCGCATGCGTAGAATACACCAGTGACTACTGCGCATATATGGATGCCGCCTGTGTCTACTGCGCATATATGGACGTCACCCGTGACTACTGCGCATGCGTAGAATACACCAGTGACTACTGCGCATATATGCATGCCACCCGTGACTACTGCGCATATATGGATGTCACCCGTGACCACTGCGCATATATGCATGCCACCCGTGACTACTGCGTATATATGGATGTCACCTGTGGCTACTGCGCATATATAGATGTCACCCGTGATTACTGCGCATATATGGATGTCATCCGTGGCTACTGCGCATATATGGACGACACCCATGACTACTGCGCATGCGTAGAATAAACCAGTGACTACTGCGCATATATGGATGCCGCCTGTGTATACTGCGCATGCGTAGAATACACCATCGACTACTGCGCGTGCGTAGAATACACCAGTGACTACTGCGCATATATGCATGCCACCCGTGATTACTGCGCATATATGGATGTCACCCGTGACTACTGCGCATATATGGATGTCCCAGTGACTACTGCGCATATATGCATGCCGCCTGTGTCTACTGCGCATATATGGATGTCACCCGTGACTACTGCGCATGCGTAGAATACACCAGTGACTACTGCGCATATATGCATGCCACCCCTGACTACTGCGCATATATGGATGTCACCCGTGACTACTGCGCATATATGGATGTCCCAGTGACTACTGCGCATATATGCATGCCGCCCGTGTCTACTGCGCATATATGGATGTCACCCGTGACTACTGCGCATATATGGATGTCACCCGTGACTACTGCGCATATATGGATGTCACCCGTGACTACTGCGCATATATGGATGTCACCCGTGACTACTGCGCATATATGGATGCCACCCGTGGCTACTGCGCATATATGGATGACACCCGTGACTACTGCGCATGCGTAGAATACACCAGTGACTACTGCGCATATATAGATGTCACCCGTGATTACTGCGCATATATGGATGTCACCCGTGACTACTGCGCATATATGGATGTCACCCGTGACTACTGCGCATATATGGATGTCACCCGTGACTACTGCGCATATATGGATGTCACCCGTGACTACTGCGCATGCGTAGAATACACCAGTGACTACTGCGCATATATGGATGTCACCCGTGATTACTGCGCATATATGGATGTCACCCGTGACTACTGCGCATATATAGATGTCACCCGTGACTACTGCGCATGCGTAGAATACACCAGTGACTACTGCGCATATATGGATGCCGCCTGTGTCTACTGCGCATATATGGATGTCACCCGTGACTACTGCGCATGCGTAGAATACACCAGTGACTACTGCGCATATATGGATGTCACCCGTGACTACTGCGCATATATGGATGTCACCCGTGACTACTGCGCATGCGTAGAATACACCAGTGACTACTGCGCATGCGTAGAATACACCAGTGACTACTGCGCATGCGTAGAATACACCAGTGACTACTGCGCATATATGGATGCCGCCTGTGTCTACTGCGCATATATGGATGTCACCCGTGACTACTGCGCATATATGGATGTCCCAGTGACTACTGCGCATATATGCATGCCACCCGTGACTACTGCGCATATATGGATGTCACCCGTGACTACTGCGCATATATGGATGTCACCCGTGACTACTGCGCATGCGTAGAATACACCAGTGACTACTGCGCATATATAGATGTCACCCGTGATTACTGCGCATATATGGATGTCACCCGTGACTACTGCGCATATATGGATGTCACCCGTGACTACTGCGCATATATGCATGCCACCCGTGACTACTGCGCATATATGGATGCCGCCTGTGTCTACTGCGCATATATGGATGTCACCCGTGACTACTGCGCATGCGTAGAATACACCAGTGACTACTGCGCATATATAGATGTCACCCGTGACTACTGCGCATATATGGATGTCACCCGTGACTACTGCGCATATATAGATGTCACCCGTGACTACTGCGCATGCGTAGAATACACCAGTGACTACTGCGCATATATGGATGCCGCCAGTGTCTACTGCGCATATATGGATGTCACCCGTGACTACTGCGCATATATGGATGTCACCCGTGACTACTGCGCATATATGGATGTCACCCGTGACTACTGCGCATGCGTAGAATACACCAGTGACTACTGCGCATATATAGATGTCACCCGTGACTACTGCGCATGCGTAAAATACACCAGTGACTACTGCGCATGCGAAGAATACACCAGTGACTACTGCGCATCTATGGATGCCGCCTGTGTCTACTGCGCATATATGGACGTCACCCGTGACTACTGCGCATGCGTAGAATACACCAGTGACTACTGCGCATATATGGATGCCACCCGTGACTACTGCGCATATATGGATGTCACCCGTGACTACTGCGCATGCGTAGAATACACCAGTGACTACTGCGCATATATGGATGCCGCCTGTGTCTACTGCGCATATATGGATGTCACCCGTGACTACTGCGCATGCGTAGAATACACCAGTGACTACTGCGCATATATGGATGCCGCCTGTGTCTACTGCGCATATATGGATGTCACCCGTGACTACTGCGCATGCGTAGAATGCACCAGTGACTACTGCGCATATATAGATGTCACCCGTGATTACTGCGCATATATGGATGTCACCCGTGATTACTGCGCATATATGGATGTCACCCGTGACTACTGCGCATATATGGATGTCACCCGTGACTACTGCGCATATATGGATGTCACCCGTGACTACTGCGCATATATGGATGTCACCCGTGACTACTGCGCATATATGGATGTCACCCGTGACTACTGCGCATGCGTAGAATACACCAGTGACTACTGCGCATATATAGATGTCACCCGTGACTACTGCGCATGCGTAGAATACACCAGTGACTACTGCGCATATATAGATGTCACCAGTGACTACTGCGCATATATGGATGTCACCCGTGACTACTGCGCATATATGGATGCCACCTGTGACTACTGCGCATATATGGACGTCACCCGTGACTACTGCGCATGCGTAGAATACACCAGTGACTACTGCGCATATATGGATGCCGCCTGTGTCTACTGCGCATATATGGGTGTCACCCGTGACTACTGCGCATGCGTAGAATACACCAGTGACTACTGCGCATATATGGATGCCGCCTGTGTCTACTGCGCATATATGGATGTCACCCGTGACTACTGCGCATGCGTAGAATACACCAGTGACTACTGCGCATATATAGATGTCACCCGTGACTACTGCGCATATATGGATGTCACCCGTGACTACTGCGCATATATGGATGACACCCGTGACTACTGCGCATGCGTAGAATACACCAGTGACTACTGCGCATATATGCATGCCACCCGTGACTACTGCGCATATATGGATGTCACCCGTGACTACTGCGCATGCGTAGAATACACCAGTGACTACTGCGCATATATGGATGACACCAGTGACTACTGCGCATATATGGATGTCACCCGTGACTACTGCGCATGCGTAGAATAAACCAGTGACTACTGCGCATATATGGATGTCACCCGTGACTACTGCGCATATATGGATGTCCCAGTGACTACTGCGCATATATGCATGCCACCCGTGACTACTGCGCATATATGGATGTCACCCGTGACCACTGCGCATGCGTAGAATACACCAGTGACTACTGCGCATATATGGATGCCGCCAATGTCTACTGCGCATATATGGATGTAACCCGTGACTACTGCGCATGCGTAGAATAAACCAGTGACTACTGCGCATATATGGATGCCGCCTGTGTCTACTGCGCATATATGGATGTCACCCGTGACTACTGCGCATGCGTAGAATGCACCAGTGACTACTGCGCATATATAGATGTCACCCGTGATTACTGCGCATATATGGATGTCACCCGTGATTACTGCGCATATATGGATGTCACCCGTGACTACTGCGCATATATGGATGCCGCCTGTGTCTACTGCGCATGCGCAGAATACACAAGTGAATACTGCGCATATATGCATGCCACCCCTGACTACTGCGCATATATGGATGTCACCCGTGACTACTGCGCATATATGGATGTCCCAGTGACTACTGCGCATATATGCATGCCACCCGTGGCTACTGCGCATATATGGATGACACCCGTGACTACTGCGCATGCGTAGAATACACCAGTGACTACTGCGCATATATAGATGTCACCCGTGATTACTGCGCATATATGGATGTCACCCGTGACTACTGCGCATATATGGATGTCACCCGTGACTACTGCGCATGCGTAGAATACACCAGTGACTACTGCGCATATATAGATGTCACCCGTGATTACTGCGCATATATGGATGTCACCCGTGACTACTGCGCATATATAGATGTCACCCGTGATTACTGCGCATATATGGATGTCACCCGTGGCTACTGCGCATATATGGATGACACCCATGACTACTGCGCATGCGTAGAATACACCAGTGACTACTGCGCATATATGGATGTCACCCGTGACTACTGCGCATATATGGATGTCACCCGTGACTACTGCGCATGCGTAGAATACACCAGTGACTACTGCGCATATATGGATGCCGCCTGTGTCTACTGCGCATATATGGATGTCACCCGTGACTACTGCGCATGCGTAGAATACACCAGTGACTACTGCGCATATATGGATGTCACCCGTGATTACTGCGCATATATGGATGTCACCCGTGACTACTGCGCATATATGGATGTCCCAGTGACTACTGCGCATATATGCATGCCACCCGTGACTACTGCGCATATATGGATGTCACCCGTGGCTACTGCGCATATATGGATGTCACCCGTGACTACTGCGCATGCGTAGAATACACCAGTGACTACTGCGCATATATGGATGCCGCCTGTGTCTACTGCGCATATATGGATGTCACCCGTGACTACTGCGCATGCGTAGAATACACCAGTGACTACTGCGCATATATGGATGCCGCCTGTGTCTACTGCGCATATATGGATGTCACCCGTCACTACTGCGCATATATGGATGTCACCCGTGACTACTGCGCATGCGTAAAATACACCAGTGACTACTGCGCATGCGTAGAATACACCAGTGACTACTGCGCATATATGGATGCCGCCTGTGTCTACTGCGCATATATGGATGTCACCCGTGACTACTGCGCATGCGTAGAATACACCAGTGACTACTGCGCATATATGGATGCCACCCGTGACTACTGCGCATATATGGATGTCACCCGTGACTACTGCGCATGCGTAGAATACACCAGTGACTACTGCGCATATATGGATGTCACCCGTGACTACTGCGCATATATGGATGTCACCCGTGACTACTGCGCATATATGGATGTCACCCGTGACTACTGCGCATATATGGATGACACCCGTGACCACTGCGCATGCGTAGAATACACCAGTGACTACTGCGCATATATGGATGCCGCCTGTGTCTACTGCGCATATATGGATGTCACCCGTGACTACTGCGCATGCGTAGAATACACCAGTGACTACTGCGCATATATAGATGTCACCCGTGATTACTGCGCATATATGGATGTCACCCGTGACTACTGCGCATATATGGATGTCCCAGTGACTACTGCGCATATATGCATGCCACCCGTGGCTACTGCGCATATATGGATGACACCCGTGATCACTGCGCATGCGTAGAATACACCAGTGACTACTGCGCATATATGGATGCCGCCTGTGTCTACTGCGCATATATGGATGTCACCCGTGACTACTGCGCATATATGGATGTCACCCGTGACTACTGCGCATATATGGATGTCACCCGTGACTACTGCGCATATATGGATGTCACCCGTGACTACTGCGCATATATGGATGTCACCCGTGACTACTGCGCATATATGGATGTCACCCGTGACTACTGCGCATGCGTAGAATACACCAGTGACTACTGCGCATATATGGATGCCGCCCGTGTCTACTGCGCATATATGGATGTCACCCGTGACTACTGCGCATGCGTAGAATACACCAGTGACTACTGCGCATATATGGATGCCACCCGTGACTACTGCGCATATATGGATGTCACCCGTGACTACTGCGCATATATGGATGTCACCCGTGACTACTGCGCATATATGGATGTCACCCGTGACTACTGCGCATATATGCATGTCACCCGTGACTACTGCGCATATATGGATGTCACCCGTGACTACTGCGCATATATGGATGTCACCCGTGATTACTGCGCATATATGGATGTCACCCGTGACTACTGCGCATATATGGATGTCACCCGTGACTACTGCGCATGTATGGATCCATCCCGTGGCTACTGCGCATATATGGATGTCACCCGTGACTACTGCGCATGCGTAGAATACACCAGTGACTACTGCGCATATATGGATGCCGCCTGTGTCTACTGCGCATATATGGATGTCACCCGTGACTACTGCGCATATATGGATGTCCCAGTGACTACTGCGCATATATGCATGCCACCCGTGGCTACTGCGCATATATGGATGACACCCGTGATCACTGCGCATGCGTAGAATACACCAGTGACTACTGCGCATATATAATGTCACCCGTGATTACTGCGCATATATGGATGTCACCCGTGACTACTGCGCATATATGGATGTCACCCGTGACTACTGCGCATGCGCAGAATACACCAGTGACTACTGCGCATATATGGATGCCGCCTGTGTCTACTGCGCATATATGGATGTCACCCGTGACTACTGCGCATGCGCAGAATACACCAGTGACTACTGCGCATATATAGATGTCACCCGTGACAACTGCGCATATATAGATGTCACCCATGACTACTGCGCATGCGTAGAATACACCAGTGACTACTGCGCATGCGTAGAATACACCAGTGACTACTGCGCATGCGTAGAATACACCAGTGACTACTGCGCATATATAGATGTCACCCGTGATTATTGCGCATATATGGATGTCCCAGTGACTACTGCGCATATATGCATGCCACCCGTGGCTACTGCGCATATATGGATGACACCCGTGACTACTGCGCATGCGTAGAATACACCAGTTACTACTGCGCATATATGGATGCCGCCTGTGTCTACTGCGCATATATGGATGCCACTCGTGACTACTGCGCATATATGGATGTCCCAGTGACTACTGCGCATATATGGATGTCACCCATGACTATTGCGCATATATGGATGCATCCCGTCACTACTGCGCACATATGGATGTCACCCGTCACTACTGCGCATGTATGTATGTCACCCGTGATTACTGCGCATACATAGAATACACCAGTGTCTACTGCGCATATATGGATGCCGCCTGTGTCTACTGCGCATATATGGACGTCACCCGTGACTACTGCGCATGCGTAGAATACACCAGTGACTACTGCGCATATATAGATATCACTTGTGACTACTGCGCATATATGAATATCACCTGTCATTTCTGCGCATCCATAGATCACACCAATGATTACTGCGCATATATGCATGTCTCCCGTGACTACTGCGCATATATGGATGTCCCAGTGACTACTGCGCATATATGGATGTCACCCATGACTATTGCGCATATATGGATGCATCCCGTCACTACTGCGCATGCGTAGAATACACCAGTGACTACTGCGCATATATGGATGCCGCCTGTGTCTACTGCGCATATATGGATGTCACCCGTGACTACTGCGCATGCGTAGAATACACCAGTGACTACTGCGCATATATGGATGCCGCCTGTGTCTACTGCGCATATATGGATGTCACCCGTGACTACTGCGCATGCGTAGAATAAACCAGTGACTACTGCGCATATATGAATGTCACCCGTGATTACTGCGCATATATGGATGTCACCCGTGACTACTGCGCATATATGGATGTCCCAGTGACTACTGCGCATATATGGATGTCCCAGTGACTACTGCCCATATATGCATGCCACCCGTGACTACTGCGCATATATAGATGTCACCCGTGACTACTGCGCATGCGTAGAATAAACCAGTGACTACTGCGCATATATGGATGTCACCCGTGATTACTGCGCATATATGGATGTCACCCGTGACTACTGCGCATTCGTGGAGTACACCAGTGACTACTGCGCATATATGCATGCCACCAGTGACTACTGCGCATATATGCATGCCACCCGTGACTACTGCGCATATATGGATGCCACCCGTGACTACTGCGCATATATGGATGTCACCCGTGACTACTGCGCATGCGTAGAATACACCAGTGACTACTGCGCATATATGGATGCCGCCTGTGTCTACTGCGCATATATGGATGTCACCCGTGACTACTGCGCATGCGTAGAATAAACCAGTGACTACTGCGCATATATGGATGTCACCCGTGACTACTGCGCATACATAGATGTCACCCGTGACTACTGCGCATATATGGATGCCACCCGTGACTACTGCGCATATATGGATGTCACCCGTGACTACTGCGCATGCGTAGAATACACCAGTGACTACTGCGCATATATGGATGTCACCCGTGACTACTGCGCATATATAGATGTCACCCGTGACTACTGCGCATGCGTAGAATACACCAGTGACTACTGCGCCTATATGCATGCCTCCCGTGACTACTGCGCATATATGCATGCCTCCCGTGACTACTGCGCATATATGGATGTCCCAGTGACTACTGCGCATATATGGATGTCACCCGTGACTACTGCGCATATATAGATGTCACCCGTGACTACTGCGCATGCGTAAAATACGCCAGTGACTACTGCGCATATATGCATGCCGCCCGTGTCTACTGCGCATATATGGATGTCACCCCTGACTACTGCGCATATATGGATGTCACCCGTGACTACTGCGCAGTCGTAGAATAAACCAGTGACTACTGCGCATATATAGATGTCACCCGTGATTACTGCGCATATATGGATGTCACCCGTGATTACTGCGCATATATGGATGTCACCCGTGACTACTGCGCATATATGGATGCCGCCTGTGTCTACTGCGCATATATGGATGTCACCCGTGACTACTGCGCATGCGTAGAATACACCAGTGACTACTGCGCATATATGGATGCCGCCTGTGTCTACTGCGCATATATGGATGTCACCCGTGACTACTGCGCATGCGTAGAATACACCAGTGACTACTGCGCATATATGGATGCCGCCTGTGTCTACTGCGCATATATGGATGTCACCCGTGATCACTGCGCATGCGTAGAATACACCAGTGACTACTGCGCATATATAGATGTCACCCGTGATTACTGCGCATATATGGATGTCACCCGTGACTACTGCGCATATATGGATGTCCCAGTGACTACTGCGCATATATGCATGCCGCCCGTGTCTACTGCGCATATATGGATGTCACCCCTGACTACTGCGCATATATGGATGTCACCCGTGACTACTGCGCATGCGTAGAATACACCAGTGACTACTGCGCATATATGGATGCCGCCTGTGTCTACTGCGCATATATGGATGTCACCCGTGACTACTGCGCATGCGTAGAATACACCAGTGACTACTGCGCATATATGGATGTCACCCGTCACTACTGCGCATATATGGATGTCACCCGTGATTACTGCGCATATATGGATGTCACCCGTGACTACTGCGCATGCGTAGAATACACCAGTGACTACTGCGCATGCGTAGAATACACCAGTGACTACTGCGCATATATGGATGCCGCCTGTGTCTACTGCGCATATATGGATGTCACCCGTGACTACTGCGCATGCGTAGAATAAACCAGTGACTACTGCGCATATATGGATGCCACCCGTGACTACTGCGCATATATGGATGTCACCCGTGACTACTGCGCATGCGTAGAATACACCAGTGACTACTGCGCATATATGGATGTCACCCGTGACTACTGCGCATATATGGATGTCACCCGTGACTACTGCGCATATATGGATGTCACCTGTGTCTACTGCGCATATATGGACGTCACCCGTGACTACTGCGCATGCGTAGAATACACCAGTGACTACTGCGCATATATGGATGCCGCCTGTGTCTACTGCGCATATATGGGTGTCACCCGTGACTACTGCGCATGCGTAGAATACACCAGTGACTACTGCGCATATATGGATGTCACCCGTGACTACTGCGCATATATGGATGTCACCCGTGCTTACTGCGCATATGTGAATGTCACCAGTGATTACTGCGCATATATGGATGCCACCCGTGACTACTGCGCATACGTAGATGTCACCAGTGACTACTGCGCATGCGTAGAATACACCAGTGACTACTGCGCATATATGGATGCCGCCTGTGTCTACTGCGCATATATGGATGTCACCCGTCACTACTGCGCATATATAGATGTCACCCGTGACTACTGCGCATATATGGATGTCACCCGTGACTACTGCGCATATATAGAATTCACCCGTGACTACTGCGCATATATGGATGTCCCAGTGTCTACTGCGCATATATGGGTGTCACCCGTGACTACTGCGCATGCGTAGAATACACCAGTGACTACTGCGCATATATGCATGCCACCCGTGACTACTGCGCATATATGGATGTCACCCGTGACTACTGCGCATGCGTAGAATAAACCAGTGACTACTGCGCATATATGGATGTCACCCGTGATTACTGCGCATATATGGATGTCACCCGTGACTACTGCGCATATATGGATGTCCCAGTGACTACTGCGCATATATGCATGCCACCCGTGACTACTGCGCATATATGGATGTCACCCGTGACCACTGCGCATGCGTAGAATACACCAGTGACTACTGCGCATATATGGATGCCGCCAGTGTCTACTGCGCATATATGGATGTCACCCGTGACTACTGCGCATATATGGATGTCACCCGTGACTACTGCGCATATATGGATGTCACCCGTGACTACTGCGCATATATGGATGTCACCCGTGACTACTGCGCATATATGGATGTCACCCGTGACTACTGCGCATATATGGATGTCACCCGTGACTACTGCGCATGCGTAGAATACACCAGTGACTACTGCGCATATATGGATGTCACCCGTGACTACTGCGCATATATGGATGTCACCCGTGACTACTGCGCATATATGGATGCCGCCAGTGTCTACTGCGCATATATGGATGTCACCCGTGACTACTGCGCATATATGGATGTCACCCGTGACTACTGCGCATGCGTAGAATACACCAGTGACTACTGCGCATATATGGATGCCGCCTGTGTCTACTGCGCATATATGGATGTCACCCGTGACTACTGCGCATGCGTAGAATACACCAGTGACTACTGCGCATATATGGATGCCACCAGTGACTACTGCGCATATATGGATGTCACCCGTGACTACTGCGCATATATGGATGTCACCCGTGACTACTGCGCATATATGGATGTCACCCGTGACTACTGCGCATATATGGATGCCACCCGTGACTACTGCGCATATATGGATGTCACCCGTGACTACTGCGCATGCGTAGAATACACAAGTGAATACTGCGCATATATGGATGCCACCCCTGACTACTGCGCATATATGGATGTCACCCGTGACTACTGCGCATGCGCAGAATACAAGAGTGACTACTGCGCATATATGCATGCCACCCGTGACTACTGCGCATATATAAATTACATTTAATCACACCCGTGACTAGTGCGCATATATGGTTGTCACCTGTGGCTACTGCGCATATATGGATGACACGCGTGACCACTGCGCATGCGTAGAATACACCAGTGACTACTGCGCATATATGGATGCCACCAGTGTCTACTGCGCATATATGGATGTCACCCGTGACTACTGCGCATGCGTAGAATAAACCAGTGACTACTGCGCATATATGGATGCCGCCTGTGTCTACTGCGCATATATGGATGTCACCCGTGACTACTGCGCATATATGGATGCCGCCTGTGTCTACTGCGCATATATGGATGTCACCCGTGACTACTGCGCATGCGCAGAATACACAAGTGAATACTGCGCATATATGCACGCTACCCCTGACTACTGCGCATATATGGATGTCACCCGTGACTACTGCGCATATATGGATGTCACCCGTGACTACTGCGCATATATGGATGTCACCCGTGACTACTGCGCATATATGGATGTCACCCGTGATTACTGCGCATATATGGATGTCACCCGTGACTACTGCGCATATATGGATGTCACCCGTGACTACTGCGCATGCGTAGAATACACCAGTGACTACTGCGCATATATGGATGCCACCCGTGACTACTGCGCATATATGGATGTCACCCGTGACTACTGCGCATATATGGATGTCACCCGTGACTACTGCGCATGCGTAGAATACACCAGTGACTACTGCGCATATATAGATGTCACCCGTGACTACTGCGCATATATGGATGTCACCCGTGACTACTGCGCATATGTGGATGACACCAGTGACTACTGCGCATATATGGATGTCACCCGTGACTACTGCGCATATATGGATGTCACCCGTGACTACTGCGCATGCGTAGAATACACCAGTGACTACTGCGCATATATGGATGCCGCCTGTGTCTACTGCGCATATATGGATGTCACCCGTGACTACTGCGCATGCGTAGAATACACCAGTGACTACTGCGCATATATGGATGCCGCCTGTGTCTACTGCGCATATATGGATGTCACCCGTGACTACTGCGCATGCGTAGAATACACCAGTGACTACTGCGCATATATGGATGCCGCCCGTGACTACTGCGCATATATGGATGTCACCCGTGACTACTGCGCATATATAGATGTCACCCGTGACTACTGCGCATATATGGATGTCACCCGTGATTACTGCGCATATATGGATGTCACCCGTGACTACTGCGCATATATAGATGTCACCCGTGACTACTGCGCATGCGTAGATTACACCAGTGACTACTGCGCATATATGGATGCCGCCTGTGTCTACTGCGCATATATGGATGTCACCCGTGACTACTGCGCATGCGTAGAATACACCAGTGACTACTGCGCATATATGGATGTCACCCGTGACTACTGCGCATATATGGATGTCACCCGTGACTACTGCGCATATATAGATGTCACCCGTGACTACTGCGCATGCGTAAAATACACCAGTGACTACTGCGCATGCGTAGAATACACCAGTGACTACTGCGCATATATGGATGCCGCCTGTGTCTACTGCGCATATATGGATGTCACCCGTGACTACTGCGCATGCGTAGAATACACCAGTGACTACTGCGCATATATGGATGTCACCCGTGACTACTGCGCATATATGGATGTCACCCGTGACTACTGCGCATGCGTAGAATACACCAGTGACTACTGCGCATATATGGATGCCACCCGTGACTACTGCGCATATATGGATGTCACCCGTGACTACTGCGCATATATGGATGCCACCTGTGTCTACTGCGCATATATGGACGTCACCCGTGACTACTGCGCATGCGTAGAATACACCAGTGACTACTGCGCATATATGGATGCCGCCTGTGTCTACTGCGCATATATGGATGTCACCCGTGACTACTGCGCATGCGTAGAATACACCAGTGACTACTGCGCATATATGGATGTCACCCGTGATTACTGCGCATATATGGATGTCACCCGTGACTACTGCGCATATATGGATGTCACCCGTGACTACTGCGCATATATGGATGCCGCCTGTGTCTACTGCGCATATATGGATGTCACCCGTGACTACTGCGCATGCGTAGAATACACCAGTGACTACTGCGCATATATGGATGCCGCCTGTGTCTACTGCGCATATATGGATGTCACCCGTGACTACTGCGCATGCGTAGAATACACCAGTGACTACTGCGCATATATGGATACCGCCTGTGTCTACTGCGCATATATCGATGTCACCTGTGACTACTGCGCATATATGGATGACACCCATGACTACTGCGCATGCGTAGAATAAACCAGAGACTACTGCGCATATATGGATACCGCCTGTGTCTACTGCGCATATATCGATGTCACCTGTGACTACTGCGCATGCGTAGAATACACCAGTGACTACAGCGCATATATATATGTTACCCGTGACTACTGCGCATATATAGATGTCACCCGTGACTACTGCGCATATATGGATGTCACCCGTGACTACTGCGCATATATGGATGTCACCCGTGACTACTGCGCATACATGAAAGACGCCAGTGACTACTGCGCATATATGCATGCCACCCGTGACTACTGCGCATATATGGATGTCACCCGTGACTACTGCGCATGCGTAGAATACACCAGTGACTACTGCGCATATATGCATGCCACCCGTGGCTACTGCGCATATATGGATGACACCCGTGTTCACTGCGCATGCGTAGAATGCACCAGTGACTACTGCGCATATATAGATGTCACCCGTGATTACTGCGCATATATGGATGTCACCCGTGACTACTGCGCATATATGGATGCCGCCTGTGTCTACTGCGCATATATGGATGTCACCCGTGACTACTGCGCATGCGCAGAATACACAAGTGAATACTGCGCATGCGTAGAATACACCAGTGACTACTGCGCATATATGGATGCCACCCGTGACTACTGCGCATATATGGATGTCACCCGTGACTACTGCGCATATATGGATGTCACCCGTGACTACTGCGCATATATAGATGTCACCCGTGACTACTGCGCATATATGGATGTCACCCGTGACTACTGCGCATATATGGATGTCACCCGTGACTACTGCGCATGCGTAGAATACACCAGTGACTACTGCGCATATATGCATGCCACCCGTGACTACTGCGCATATATGGATGTCACCCGTGACTACTGCGCATATATAGATGTCACCCGTGACTACTGCGCATGCGTAGAATACACCAGTGACTACTGCGCATATATGGATGTCACCCGTGATTACTGCGCATATATGGATGTCACCCGTGACTACTGCGCATATATGGATGTCACCCGTGACTACTGCGCATATATGGATGTCACCCGTGACTACTGCGCATATATGGATGTCACCCGTGACTACTGCGCATGCGTAGAATACACCAGTGACTACTGCGCATATATGGATGCCGCCTGTGTCTACTGCGCATATATGGATGTCACCCGTGACTACTGCGCATGCGTAGAATACACCAGTGACTACTGCGCATATATGGATGCCGCCTGTGTCTACTGCGCATATATGGATGTCACCCGTGACTACTGCGCATGCGTAGAATACACCAGTGACTACTGCGCATATATAATGTCACCCGTGACTACTGCGCATATATGGATGTCACCCGTGACTACTGCGCATATATGGATGTCACCCGTGATTACTGCGCATATATGGATGTCACCCGTGACTACTGCGCATATATGGATGCCACCTGTGACTACTGCGCATATATGGATGTCACCCGTGACTACTGCGCATGCGTAGAATACACCAGTGACTACTGCGCATATATGGATGCCGCCTGTGTCTACTGCGCATATATGGATGTCACCCGTGACTACTGCGCATGCGTAGAATGCACCAGTGACTACTGCGCATATATGGATGTCACCCGTGATTACTGCGCATATATGGATGTCACCCGTGACTACTGCGCATATATGGATGTCACCCGTGACTACTGCGCATGCGTAAAATACACCAGTGACTACTGCGCATGCGAAGAATACACCAGTGACTACTGCGCATCTATGGATGCCGCCTGTGTCTACTGCGCATATATGGACGTCACCCGTGACTACTGCGCATGCGTAGAATACACCAGTGACTACTGCGCATATATGGATGCCACCCGTGACTACTGCGCATATATGGATGTCACCCGTGACTACTGCGCATGCGTAGAATACACCAGTGACTACTGCGCATATATGGATGTCACCCGTGACTACTGCGCATATATGGATGTCACCCGTGACTACTGCGCATATATGGATGCCGCCCGTGTCTACTGCGCATATATGGATGTCACCCGTGACTACTGCGCATGCGTAGAATACACCAGTGACTACTGCGCATATATGGATGCCGCCTGTGTCTACTGCGCATATATGGATGTCACCCGTGACTACTGCGCATGCGTAGAATGCACCAGTGACTACTGCGCATATATAGATGTCACCCGTGATTACTGCGCATATATGGATGTCACCCGTGATTACTGCGCATATATGGATGTCCCAGTGACTACTGCGCATATATGCATGCCGCCTGTGTCTACTGCGCATATATGGATGTCACCCGTGACTACTGCGCATGCGTAGAATACACCAGTGACTACTGCGCATATATAATGTCACCCGTGATTACTGCGCATATATAGATGTCACCCGTGACTACTGCGCATGCGTAAATTACACCAGTGACTACTGCGCATATATGCATGCCGCCTGTGTCTACTGCGCATATATGGATGTCACCCGTGACTACTGCGCATATATGGATGTCACCCGTGACTACTGCGCATATATGGATGTCACCCGTGACTACTGCGCATATATGGATGTCACCCGTGACTACTGCGCATATATGGATGTCACCCGTGACTACTGCGCATATATGGATGTCACCCGTGACTACTGCGCATGCGTAGAATACACCAGTGACTACTGCGCATATATGGATGCCGCCTGTGTCTACTGCGCATATATGGATGTCACCCGTGACCACTGCGCATGCGTAGAATACACCAGTGACTACTGCGCATATATGGATGCCGCCAGTGTCTACTGCGCATATATGGATGTCACCCGTGACTACTGCGCATGCGTAGAATACACCAGTGACTACTGCGCATATATGGATGTCACCCGTGACTACTGCGCATATATGGATGTCACCCGTGACTACTGCGCATATATGGATGTCACCCGTGACTACTGCGCATATATAGATGTCACCCGTGACTACTGCGCATGCGTAGAATACACCAGTGACTACTGCGCATATATGCATGCCACCCCTGACTACTGCGCATATATGGATGTCACCCGTGACTACTGCGCATATATGGATGCCGCCTGTGTCTACTGCGCATATATGGATGTCACCAGTGACTACTGCGCATGCGCAGAATACACAAGTGAATACTGCGCATATATGCATGCCACCCCTGACTACTGCGCATATATGGATGTCACCCGTGACTACTGCGCATGCGCAGAATACAAGAGTGACTACTGCGCATATATGGATGCCGCCTGTGTCTACTGCGCATATATGGATGTCACCCGTGACTACTGCGCATATATGGATGTCACCCGTGACTACTGCGCATGCGTAGAATACACCAGTGACTACTGCGCATATATGGATGCCGCCTGTGTCTACTGCGCATATATGGATGTCACCCGTGACTACTGCGCATATATGGATGTCACCCGTGACTACTGCGCATATATGGATGCCGCCTGTGTCTACTGCGCATATATGGATGTCACCCGTGACTACTGCGCATATATGGATGTCACCCGTGACTACTGCGCATGCGTAGAATACACCAGTGACTACTGCGCATATATGGATGCCGCCTGTGTCTACTGCGCATATATGGATGTCACCCGTGACTACTGCGCATATATAGATGTCACCCGTGACTACTGCGCATGCGTAGAATACACCAGTGACTACTGCGCATATATGGATGCCGCCTGTGTCTACTGCGCATATATGGATGTCACCCGTGACTACTGCGCATGCGTAGAATGCACCAGTGACTACTGCGCATATATAGATGTCACCCGTGATTACTGCGCATATATGGATGTCACCCGTGATTACTGCGCATATATGGATGTCACCCGTGACTACTGCGCATATATGGATGCCGCCTGTGTCTACTGCGCATATATGGATGTCACCCGTGACTACTGCGCATGCGTAGAATACACCAGTGACTACTGCGCATATATGGATGCCGCCTGTGTCTACTGCGCATATATGGATGTCACCCGTGACTACTGCGCATGCGCAGAATACACAAGTGAATACTGCGCATATATGCATGCCACCCCTGACTACTGCGCATATATGGATGTCACCCGTGATTTCTGCGCATATATGGATGTCACCCGTGACTACTGCGCATATACGGATGTCCCATTGACTACTGCGCATATATGCATGCTACCCGCGGCTACTGCGCATATATGGATGACACCCGTGACCACTGCGCATGCGTAGAATACACCAGTGACTACTGCGCATATATGGATGCCGCCTGTGTCTACTGCGCATATATGGATGTCACCCGTGACTACTGCGCATGCGTAGAATACACCAGTGACTACTGCGCATATATGAATGTCACCTGTGACAACTGCGCATATATAGATGTCACCAGTGACTACTGCGCATATATGGATGTCACCCGTGACTACTGCGCATATATAGATGTCACCAGTGACTACTGCGCATGCGTAGAATACACCAGTGACTACTGCGCATATATGGATGCCGCCTGTGTCTACTGCGCATATATGGATGTCACCCGTGACTACTGCGCATGCGTAGAATACACCAGTGACTACTGCGCATATATGGATGCCGCCTGTGTCTACTGCGCATATATGGATGTCACCCGTGTCTACTGCGCATATATGGATGCCACCCGTGACTACTGCGCATGCGTAGAATACACCAGTGACTACTGCGCATATATAATGTCACCCGTGATTACTGCGCATATATGGATGTCACCCGTGACTACTGCGCATATATGGATGTCACCCGTGACTACTGCGCATATATGGATGTCACCCGTGACTACTGCGCATATATGGATGTCCCAGTGACTACTGCGCATATATGCATGCCACCCGTGACTACTGCGCATATATGGATGTCACCCGTGACTACTGCGCATGCGTAGAATACACCAGTGACTACTGCGCATATATGCATGCCACCCGTGACTACTGCGCATATATGGATGTCACCCGTGACTACTGCGCATATATGGATGTCACCCGTGACTACTGCGCATGCGTAGAATGCACCAGTGACTACTGCGCATATATAGATGTCACCCGTGATTACTGCGCATATATGGATGTCACCCGTGACTACTGCGCATATATGGATGTCACCCGTGACTACTGCGCATATATGGATGCCGCCTGTGTCTACTGCGCATATATGGATGTCACCCGTGACTACTGCGCATGCGTAGAATACACCAGTGACTACTGCGCATATATGGATGCCGCCTGTGTCTACTGCGCATATATGGATGTCACCCGTGACTACTGCGCATGCGTAGAATACACCAGTGACTACTGCGCATATATGGATGCCGCCTGTGTCTACTGCGCATATATGGATGTCACCCGTGACTACTGCGCATGCGTAGAATACACCAGTGACTACTGCGCATATATAATGTCACCCGTGATTACTGCGCATATATGGATGTCACCCGTGACTACTGCGCATATATAATGTCACCCGTGATTACTGCGCATATATAATGTCCCAGTGACTACTCCGTATATATGCATGCCACCCGTGACTACTGCGCATATATGCATGTCACCCGTGACTACTGCGCATGCGTAAAATACACCAGTGACTACTGCGCATATATGGCTGCCGCCTGTGTCTACTGCGCATATATGGATGTCACCCGTGACTACTGCGCATGCGTAGAATACACCAGTGACTACTGCGCATATATGGATGCCACCCGTGACTACTGCGCATATATGGATGTCACCCGTGACTACTGCGCATATATGGATGTCACCCGTGACTACTGCGCATGCGTAAAATACACCAGTGACTACTGCGCATGCGTAGAATACACCAGTGACTACTGCGCATATATGGATGCCGCCTGTGTCTACTGCGCATATATGGATGTCACCCGTGACTACTGCGCATGCGTAGAATACACCAGTGACTACTGCGCATATATAATGTCACCCGTGATTACTGCGCATATATAGATGTCACCCGTGACTACTGCGCATGCGTAGAATACACCAGTGACTACTGCGCATATATGGATGTCACCCGTGATTACTGCGCATATATGGATGTCACCCGTGACTACTGCGCATATATGGATGTCACCCGTGACTACTGCGCATATATGGATGACACCCGTGACTACTGCGCATGCGTAGAATACACCAGTGACTACTGCGCATATATGGATGCCGCCTGTGTCTACTGCGCATATATGGATGTCACCCGTGACTACTGCGCATGCGTAGAATGCACCAGTGACTACTGCGCATATATAGATGTCACCCGTGATTACTGCGCATATATGGATGTCACCCGTGACTACTGCGCATATATGGATGTCACCCGTGACTACTGCGCATATATGGATGCCGCCCGTGTCTACTGCGCATATATGGATGTCACCCGTGACTACTGCGCATGCGTAGAATACACCAGTGACTACTGCGCATATATGGATGCCGCCTGTGTCTACTGCGCATATATGGATGTCACCCGTGACTACTGCGCATGCGTAGAATACACCAGTGACTACTGCGCATATATGGATGTCACCCGTGATTACTGCGCATATATGGATGTCACCCGGGACTACTGCGCATATATGGATGTCCCAGTGGATACTTGCGCTATATTAGAATCCACCGGTGACTACTGCGCATATATGGATGCCCCCCGTGACTACTGCGCATATATGGATGTCACCCGTGACTACTGCGCATGCGTAGAATACACCAGTGACTACTGCGCATATATGGATGCCGCCCGTGTCTACTGCGCATATATGGATGTCACCCGTGACTACTGCGCATGCGTAGAATGCACCAGTGACTACTGCGCATATATAGATGTCACCCGTGATTACTGCGCATATATGGATGTCACCCGTGACTACTGCGCATATATGGATGTCACCCGTGACTACTGCGCATATATGGATGTCACCCGTGACTACTGCGCATGCGTAGAATACACCAGTGACTACTGCGCATATATGGATGCCGCCCGTGTCTACTGCGCATATATGGATGTCACCCGTGACTACTGCGCATATATGGATGTCACCCGTGACTACTGCGCATATATGGATGCCACCCGTGTCTACTGCGCATATATGGATGTCACCCGTGACTACTGCGCATGCGTAGAATACACCAGTGACTACTGCGCATGCGTAGAATACACCAGTGACTACTGCGCATATATGGATGCCGCCTGTGTCTACTGCGCATATATGGATGTCACCCGTGACTACTGCGCATGCGTAGAATACACCAGTGACTACTGCGCATATATAGATGTCACCAGTGACTACTGCGCATATATAGATGTCACCAGTGACTACTGCGCATGCGCCGAATACACAAGTGAATACTGCGCATATATGCATGCCACCACTGACTACTGCGCATATATGGATGTCACCCGTGATTACTGCGCATATATGGATGTCACCCGTGACTACTGCGCATATATGGATGTCCCAGTGACTACTGCGCATGCGTAGAATACACCAGTGACTACTGCGCATATATGGATGCCGCCTGTGTCTACTGCGCATATATGGATGTCACCCGTGACTACTGCGCATGCGTAGAATACACCAGTGACTACTGCGCATATATAATGTCACCCGTGATTACTGCGCATATATGGATGTCACCCGTGACTACTGCGCATATATGGATGTCCCAGTGACTACTGCGCATATATGCATGCCGCCTGTGTCTACTGCGCATATATGGATGTCACCCGTGACTACTGCGCATGCGTAGAATACACCAGTGACTACTGCGCATATATGGATGCCGCCTGTGTCTACTGCGCATATATGGATGTCACCCGTGACTACTGCGCATGCGTAGAATAAACCAGTGACTACTGCGCATATATGGATGTCACCCGTGATTACTGCGCATATATGGATGTCACCCGTGTCTACTGCGCATGCGTAGAATACACCAGTGACTACTGCGCATATATAATGTCACCCGTGATTACTGCGCATATATAGATGTCACCCGTGACTACTGCGCATATATGCATGCCGCCTGTGTCTACTGCGCATATATGGATGTCACCCGTCACTACTGCGCATATATAGATGTCACCCGTGACTACTGCGC